>APFE031739982.1:27855-70991 GCA_000404065.3 Pinus taeda | reverse complement strand
GGTCTACCAAGTGCTCAGAGGGATAAATAGATTTCATCCCCCTAAGAGTGGTAGATGTGGAGTTAAGATGGATATAGGTTGGTTTTTATGATAATGAACATATTAAATATACTTAGGAAATTATATTGTAAAAACATCTTAAGGTGAATGGTTAAAGCATAGACATTGGACAAGTATATTTGTATACTTACAAATCCAGGGCTAAAAGGAATGGATTGATTGCACTAGTCATCCTTCTATAACTTTCCAACATATGCTGGAGTAAACAGATTGTAATTGGGTAATTTTTCTAATTGCAAACGGGAACATACTTGTGTATTGGCAGGGTGGTTACGAGGTCCCTAGAAGTGGAGTAAACATATTGTAATTTGGGTAATTTTTCTAATTGCAAACAGGAACATACTTGTGTATTGGCAGGGTAGTTATGAGGTCCCTAGAAGTGATGGATTTGAATTTTTCTTGGTTTTATATATAGTATTAGGTTTTTTCTCATGCTTTCCGTGAATGGCATGGGTGAATTTTATCTACACCCACTAGATTATCGATATGTAATTTCGGTAATCTTGATTTCAAAAGATATTTTAAAGAAATGCAATGATTTCATTTGTGTATTCAATAAACACAAGATTTTATAATTGAGTAAAATATTCACCATGCCTGGTGAGAGATTTGCCAAAAAATTATATATACATATCATATTATTGATAAAATCGCCTTCCATTTTTCCTATATACCATCGAGATTCGCCCATTTATTATACATGTAAATTTAGGGGGGGTTCTTAAAATTTTCCCTGACCACCAGTTCCTTCTTCTGCTGGACGGAGTATTCCTTCGGCGTAGTCCCTGTTGTCAAAAAGTGGATTATATCTTCAAAGTGTCTGTTCGCGACGCGCACAACAAAGAGTTGTGTGTCAAGTAATCCTTCCTCCAAACTAGTAGGTTCCTCGCCCGTCTCAATACACAACAAGTGATTCGGTCCCGCATTTAGGCGTCCAGGCTTTACCATGACCTCAAAGTCATATTGTTGGAACAATAAGAGCCACCTGCATATGCGCCCCCCAACACAGTTTTATTGACCCAGTATTTCAGCACGGAATGATCTGTATACATCTTGAAATGTCCTCCTAGCAAATAGTGTTGGTATTTTTGGAGTGCGTACACCACAACCAACCCCTCGCACTTGGTTATGGAATAATTTTTTTCCGCTTTGGACAACCTGTGACTTGCAAACACGATAGGGTGATCCAAGCCCTCTCCACTGTCTTGTGTGAGCACCACTCCCAGTGCTATACATGACATGTCAACATGGACATGAAACTCCACATCCCATTTTGGGATGACCAGGATTGCGGTGGAGGCCAGTTTCTCTTTTAGTACATCCAGGCTCTTCATGCAATCATCATTCCAGCAAAACATGACACCCTTTTTCAAGAGTTTCTCCATTGGTGCGGTGATATGGGCATAGCTTTTGATGAACTTCCTGTAGTACCACGTATATCCCAAGGTAGCGCGCAACTGTTTAACACTTCGCGGTGCTTCCAAATTTAGAATTACCGCAATCTTCGCAGGGTCTACCATTAGTCCCTGTTGTAGAAATTCTCACTGTAGATCACCTGATAATGTAATATACTAAATCAAAATACTTGACCTACTTCTACAAACAAACTTGCGGAAGTTTAATTGATTTTGAGCAAGATCAAATACAATACATATAATAGAGAATGAGAAATCAATCACACATGAACAAAGAAGAATACTATGGGGAAATCCTCAGCTAAAAACCTTGCTATCTGTATTATCACACAAGTGGAATTATCTCAGGATTACACAAAGCTTTAGCTCACAAGCTATTCAACTCTCAGTACAATCCCTCACTGCTGCTCATAGACAGAATAGACAACACATATGCCTTCCTTCAATCCTCCAAGCCTCCTATTTCCTTGCGCAGTTTCTCCTGGGTCCTCAAGTTGCCACCTATGTGTAATTACCTCACACACTGCTCATCAAACTCAGAAATAACTGCGCAATCCTCAAGGAAATAATTCCTTCTTCATGTAAGAGATATCATCAAGAGAATATTCCTGCAACTGATAATACACTGTCCCATCCTTTGATCTCAATTGGGTCTCTGTTTGAACTGACGTGCATGAGTTATTTATGAGATAATATTCAATTATTTGAAGTACACTAGTTGCATGCATGCATTGACTAACTAAACTCACAATCAGTTCCACAAACTGGTTGAACTAATCTAACTAGACTTAACTCAGTTAACTGAGCTAACTAAGTACAACTCAAAGTACAACTCATCTTGATCTCCTTGATTAAGGGATAACTTCATCAATCAAAGGGATAACTATTGCATGTCTTCACATAGACTTCATGTTTGATTTTCTCTAACTAATTAACTCAAGATGAATTAATTAATTATTTTACAAATAACTGCTGAGCTCAAATTCGAATTTTAATTCACAATTTTAATTTAGGCACTAATTAAAATTGGAATGTATCCCGAAATGCTATTTATAAAAATGCTATTTTTAGCATTTCTGTATTTAGCATTTCTTGTTGCTATTTTCAATGCTCCCTGTCAACAAGAAAGGGATTATCTGTCACCCCGATCCTGTCTCTATGGAAATCGAATTTGCATTTTGACAATGCCTTAGTGAAAGTATCTGCATCTTGCTCCTCGGTCGAAACATACTGCAAAAACATGATCCTCTTCACCACACAGTCTCAAATATGATGATACCAAATATCGATGTGCTTGGACTTGTCATGCAATACTAGATTCTCAGATATTTTGATACAACTCTTATTATCGCAATAGATCACAGTTGGATCCATCCTCTGATCAAACAATCCAACTGGAATTTTCTGCATCAAAATGGCCTCACATGCTGCCTGACTGGTAGCCATGTATTCAACCTCTGCTGAGCTAAGTGCAACTGACCTCTGTTTCCTACTGTACCAAGAAACTGCAGCTGAACCAAGGTTAAAAATTCCTCCTGAAGTGCTCTTTCGATCTAATGGACTCCTTGCCCAATCTGCATCTGTGAAGCCCTGAAGCTTCACTCCCTCTGTTTGTCTGTACCGTAATCCATAATGAGATGTGCCTCTGAGGTATCTCAGCATGCTTCGCTTCCTTCCAAAACAACTTGGTAGGTTGAACCATAGCTTGACTCAGTTGGTTCACCGCAAAGCACAAATTTGGTAGTGTGTTCACTAAATACATCAATGAACTCACAAGCTGCCGATAAACAATAGCTGCAACTACCTCACCTAAATTAGCATCCTCCTTCCTCCAGTTACTTGCTAGAAGAGTCTGCATGGGCTTGCATTTATCCAAGTGGAATCTTGTGAGTATCTCATTGGCATACTTGCCTTGAAACATAAACACTTCCCCATCCTTCTGCCACACTTCCATGCCTAGAAAGTAGTGCATGAGACCCATTTCTTTCATCTCGAACTCTCTTGCAAGGTCCTCCTTGCAAGACTTGATCAACTGATCATCACCTGTCAATATTAGATCATCAACATAAATAACAATGATTAATGGCTTACCTTATACCATGATGTGGTATAGGTTTGCATCTGCTTCACTCTTTGTGAAGCTCAACCCAGTGAAATAGCTGTCGATCTTGGTGTATCAAGCACGAGATGCTTGCTTCAGCTCGTACAAAGCTCTCTTAAGTTAGCACACATAAGACTCATGATCGAAGGTCTCAAATCCTTCCCGCTGCTCTATGTACACCTCTTCCTCAATCTTGCCATTGAGGAACACAGTCTTCACATCCATCTGATGGATCTTCCAACCCTACAAGTACATGTCTGAATATCACATATAAGAAGATGATCAATGAAGCTGAAAGGTGAAGCTAATCACTGATGTCAAGAACTGATCCCAATAGTACCAAATGAACATGATGGAATAAGATGATACTACATCACAACCCGAATGCCAACATATAGGATGTCGTTGTGAAGGATTGCAACATAGAATGTGTAATGGTTTCAACTAGCAACAATAGAATCAACTGACAAGTGAACCAAAGAATGCTGATGCAACTCGAGGTATTCACCGACCACCATGGTACATTTCTACACAATGGGAATAAATGATCTAAAGTTGACCGTGTGAGAAATCATTTGATTACCGATCATTGATGTATATTGTTAAAAAACGTGAGACTACTCACCGATAATGAAAATGAGAGTTAAGGTACACAATACAATCTAACAAGTGCAAATAGATGAGCTAAAGTCAAACACTTGGAAGAATCTATCAATCAAGAGACAATGATGGTTTCCCACTATTGATAGCGAAGGATCTACCACTGATGACTGCAAACCCCAAGGTACTATAAAATGGACTCTAGACCTTTGCCCTAGAGCAATGAGTCGTAGTCGATGGGGAAAGATCTGCTAGAAGGAAGGCATGAAGGCATCCTTCATCAATCTAGCACGAGTGTAACCCGTAGGCCAATAGTGTGGAAGGAATTGGACGAAAAAAGATGTAGTAACCCGATCGAAGCACATTTCTGGCGTACAAAAGATGTAGCTAGCGTAAGATAGAAACCCTCTGAACCAACTAATAATGAAAGCTGACACAGAGGCGAGGACTCCACCAATAGGGTCAAATGGAAACCAAGGCACTACATGAACCCCAATGTGTGATAATGAAAGTTGATGTCGAACACAAGGGAAACCACTCAGTCAAAGACCCATGATACTGATCGATGCTGAGCACAAGGTGACCTATGAATAATGAAAATAGGGCCAGGGTGTGGCTCTAAGTCTGTCCTCAGAGCAATATATCATCATCGATAAGGATAAGACCTGCCAATAAGAAGTCAATGGAGACCTTCTCAAATCGGCATGAGTAAAGGACCAATATAATTGATGTGATGATAGACAAGACATTGACAACCAGGGATGGCTGACTGAAAAATGGGTCAAGAGACACTGTAGAGAGGCCGACTCAGGCTTACTTCCCTTGAACAAAAGCATGACCCAATGATGACTATGTGGCAGCATATGATGACTCTGTATAAGTTCGTCATGCAGGAGGTACGAATGAAATCTCCATATGATTGGAAGAGATAACCAACCAAAGGAGAACTGACTCAATAACAAGGTTAAGGCGTACCTAAGTCAAACTAAATCTTGCCCAAACAGAGGAGAGACTTTCTTTTGAGTGTTTTGTTCAAGGGCGACACAACTGACTCTAGCTGCCAAAAATATATGGAAATGTTGTCCCATTCTCACTATTTTTTGGAATATGTAATTTTTTTTTCTATTTCTTTAAGTTGGAAAAAGAATAAAAGAATGCTATAGTACAGTGGAAAGAATGAGTGTCAATGAAACAGATGATCTAGTTCCTGGGATGGGAACATTCCTATGCTCAATGGAAGGAGGCGAAGCTAGTCAAGGACACTCAAAGGGATGTTCCTTCCACGGGTCTGAGGGTGTATCAAGTTGTAGTAGCTAAGGGATTGCAAGTTTGATTTTTGCAGAAGACATGGTCAAAAAGTGGCTTAAACACAAGTCCAAGTGAAGCCAGCTCAAGGCCAAAAGGTGCAAATGGTCAAAATGCAATGTAGTAGTACAACTCAACACAAAGGAGCCTCTAGGGTATAAGGCCAGAACAAAGAAAAGAAGCAAAGAGGAATGAGTCTTCAACGCGCAAGTCATGGCGGGACTAGAGAGGACTCCCAAGACTACTCAATGAAACAACATGGGAAACCAATATCAGTGAGGTGCTAACTATGATGCCCATGTAAAGGATGGCTCTACCATCGTGTCATGATTTAAAAATTGGCGAGTGAACATGGCTTACTAACCATAACACGATGGGATCAACCCTATGACAAGTGTATCAACAAATGGAGGCTAGTATGCAAAATGCAATGAAAAAAATGGTTTCCCTAACCTATATGCCAGTGAGTAAACGATACTTGCCATGATGGGTAAGTAGTCATGGAACTGACGTGAAATTTCCAAAAAAGCATCCAAAATGTCCTGAAAAACAACCTATTCCTAACAATCCAAGCTCACAAGTTAAAATATTCATGAGACGAAAAGGATCAAGTTTTGAAAAAATTTGACATTTTCAAAGCTCATAAAATGACTTTTTGACTCACCATTTTTACCATTTGTGTTGAGAGCAAAAGTTGTGGAGAAAAAAGAGCAAACTTGCCCCCCAAAGAATTGGACCGTTCAAATTGCCTCAAAATCATCAGGTAACCCCTAATTCTAGCTTGCATTAATTTATGATTGTTTTTAGAAATTTTTATTGAGATTTTACCGTAGGAATTTATGTTAAAAATTTCAACGCGACGTATACATGGGTTGGATATTATAAACCCACGTATATGCAAGTCCTACACGCGACTGTGTATGAAAGGGACCCACGTATACGCGGTTTGAAATTTAAACACAAAAAACTAACGGTTGAAAATCATTTGTCTTTCAGGATGACAATCACCTAGAGAGAGAGGAAGCGTACTACCATTGATAATGAAGTTATGAATGATCAACAAGCCTTAGATGCATTGAGGGGATGCAATTTATTGAAAATTTTTAAAATGCCAAATATGAAGGCCAACACCCGCTTACTTGAAATGTTAATCCACTACTGGAGTATCGAAGATGATGCTTTTATGATTGATCAAATGCCTTTGAGGATAGAGGTAGAAGATATTTACTTTATGACTGGTCTCTCTCGGAGAGGAGATGTTGTACATTCGACTAGTTGGACACGAGGTAGTCTTTCAGTGGAAGATTACGTGCATATATATTGTCTGGGGCATCCGGAGAAGATTGGAAGCCAGAATCCAATCAAACATGTAGAGAGCTTGTCCCTGAGGATCTTACTATTCACCATAGCCAGGATAAATGGATCAGCCTCATTGCACCAAGCGTCACGACTATCCATGAGCTTGGCCGTGGAGTGTCTCACTACAGTTTTTGATTGGTGTACACCTCTTCTCATGAAGAGCTAGTTCTCCTCCATTCAGAAAGGACAGACCAAGAATTTTGGATATGGGACCATTTTGTGCTCCTTCTTCTTCGAGAAGGTTCCAAAGCTACATCCCAGAGAGTTTCTATCAGTAGCCCCCGAGATCCTTGTATGGGCAGGTGGGGCAACCATTTGAAGTGCCTTGGAGGCGGAGATGTGTCGAGGATTACTTTTGATGATGAGTTCTTCTCCTGGTGGGAACAACAAATCATCACTGTGGACAACTATCCCTATGCCGGCATGGATTTTAGAGGAGATCCGGACTTGGTGCTGCCACCAAACGCCGCATGGGGAGAGATAGGTAACCATTTTTTAAGTTTTATCAAATTTTAAGATTATTTTTATTTATTTATTTTTAAATATGAAAATGAACTTAAAGATATTTTTGTTGGGATTAAAATACTGATATAATGATCATGTTCCAGATGTGGATCTGGTACGACCAGACGGATTTCCATGGCACAGGCATTGCAGAAGAGGTGCTGAAGAGGCGGCTGCAGAGACAGAGAGGGTCGTATATGTAGTCCAACGAAACTTGGTGAGAATGACTCACCGAGTACCGATGGAAGTCATAGAAGATCTACCTGAGAATATGCAACACCACGTGGTAGGAGTACCACACAACTGGGTTCGCCTTTTTCGGCGTGTGGCCAAAGCAGTAGTCACCTACTTTGCTGCTCATCCTTAGCCAGGTCATTAGATATACTAGACATGATTATGGGCATTTAGTCCCAATTTTTTATATTATTTTTTGAAACAATTTATGTACACACGACATGATTATGGGCATTTAGTCCCAATTTTGTATATTATTTTTTGAAACAATTTATGTACACACGAACAATTTTATGATATATATAATATATATATTATATATAATATATATATATATATATATAATATATATATATTATATATATATATATATTATATATATATATATATATATATAGCTAGTTCCAGATTTTTGATGTTTGATTTTATCTTGATGAATGAATGATATGCCAATCTAATGCTTGATTAGCGATAGAATCTGCTAATGAATTGTTAGATCATGGAATGTGCAAATAAGTAATAAAAACAAATGATCTTTGCAACACCCTCACTCTAAAAAATTGGCGATATAAATAAGGATTCCGAACCCGATAAATGTTATTCAATTTTGATGCTACCAACTGTGAGTCAAGATACACTACCAATGAATCAATTCCATAAGAAATAGCTTTGGATAGTAAATTAATGATGACAGTATATTCGGCAATATTATTTGACACAAAACCAATACATACTCCCCTTGACACCATCAACTGACCAGATGGATAATAAATCACCCAAGCTGTGGAAGCAAGATTCTAAGTGTGCCGATTAGCATCATCAGTGAATTCGAAATAGACCAAGTCATCCATCAACACCTGCCAAAGCCGATCTAAAAAGTGTCGATATCACAAAAAAATCCCGATAGAATATGTACAAAAATACAAAATATGCAAAGAAGCCATTTGCTCGGCCGTAACCTAAGCAAAGTACTTCTTGAGGTAGAGCCCATTTTGGGGCTCCGCCAACTTGTTCCTAGAGATGTTTATAGGTACAGTCATTGAGCCAATCAATATATTACCTTTGGAAGATAACAATGTTGGAGCCAAAGGAACCGTACAAACATCGCTAGTAGGTAGATTGGTGGACCTAGATTCGACTTCGTGCAAAGGAGGACGAAAATATGAACGATGATGTAAATCTTCCAATGGTTGATCTACAACTGTCATTTCTTCGAATATTGCTTCGTCAGAAGGAAAAGTTGTATCTAAGCAATCCAAAGCAGAAGTGGAGTCGAGGGTCCAAGCAGGAGCCATATTACCATCTAACTCTTCCTCTGAAAAAGGATTCGGATGGTGGTTTATAGAGTTATCGATAAATTCATATCTAAGTTCTGCTGCAGACATAGGAGATGTTATTCCACCCAATTGTCCCTCATCTGATGTGGTCGTAGATGAAGGTAAGGTTCCAGGATCCGAAAAATAATGATTTTGAACAAACTCTTTTCGTAAAGGCTCCTTGGAGGATGAAATCGTATCGATTTTAGCTGAAGGAGGGGGAAGATCAAATACACCCATCAGGGAAGAGTACATCCCAAATCCTAGATTCTTGATAGGTTGACGGGAGTTATCCACCAACGGAACATTAGAATCCAAAGTTGCATGAGGGTCAACTGGAGTATAATCCAATTGATCAACCTTAACAATTTTCCCCTCATGAGGGAAACAAAGGACTTGAAACATAGTCAAAACTACGAAATCCATTTCATAAATCCAATTCCATCCTAAGAAGAGATTGTAATCGAGGTTGGCATCAACGATTTCTACTTCGATATTAACGACCTTTCCTCCAACACATATAGGAAAGGCTAGGAAAATCCTGTGTGGCCTATGGGAATGTTCGTCAAATTTTGTCAGAAAAGTAGGCGAAGGAACAACCGAAGGCAATCTGATGGCCTTCCAACATGATAGAGACATTACGCATGTGGAAGCTCCCTCATCTATAACTATCTGAAAAATATTAGTTTTCTGGTAAGTAGACTTTATTTGGAAATTCAAATGATGAGGAAGTGTCTTTTTGACATTGTGCATATCAAAAGTGAGAGTTAAAGAATTATTTGGATCTACTGCCCCCATTGTCGAAAGCAAAGCACTTCTTTGAGCTAGACACGACCGGAGTACCTCTAAAGTAGACATCGTGCATGGACTCTGAGCTAGATCTTCTAAAATGGAGTAGTTTTGGGCCACCCTAGCATTAGGGTTAATAGTAGTGCGCTTGGCAGAACCTTTCGGTATCCGAGGTATAGACTTGATAGAGGGTCAGTCAATATAAAGTGGATCCATAGTTCTGGGAAAAGATTTATCCTTGTATGTTTCTGCTTCACCATAATCCTGTGATCATCTAGCCATGTTGACATGAGAACCCATCATGAAAACATTTGAGGAATTGTCCCCGTCCTGGTTACCCCCTGCAGAGGTACTAGGGTTTGAATTTGCTCCAGCAAGAAATTGCTGCCCTTAGGGGAAATGGTTAGTTAAGAAAGATTGGGATCTGGAAGACCCTTGCTACACTAACAAGCACTGAGCATCTTGAATTTTTGGGTAGAGATGAGTCAAATGGTCTCCACTGCATAACTTGCATGGAAACTTAACTTTCTTCTTAGACTCTTTTCCACCTTCACCAACACCATTGCCGGGTTTTTTTGCATTCCATACTGATTCTTCTTTTTACCTCATCCCTTCTTCTTCCCATCGGAATTTTAATTTCCTTTAGGGTTAGAAGCCTAAACGACGTTTATAGAAGAAGGTTCAAAAGGCGGAGGAGTAAGTGGTGCAACCTGATTGGAAGAAGCAGTTTGTAGAGACAACTGCTGTAATTGGCTTAAAAGGTTCACCGCATTCGCATCAATCGATCCATCAATACCATCAGCATGTGGACTTGGCTTCAGTTTGGCTATATCAACTGTGGATCTAGAAGCATCAGGCAAGATCTTCTGAAGAGTCCCAGACTGAGAATATATTAGTTCTAACTGCTGGGCGTTAAAGATAGCCTGTTCTTTTGAATACACCCCGGACATAGAAACATCCTTGGAGATCTTGGGTTGTAATGATTTTAAAAACCATTCGAGATGGAATTCAGGTGGAATTTTAGCTTTGATGAGCCTCTTTCTCCGTCTCCATTCCTGAATATGATCAGAAATGTGAGTAGCCGTGTCCTAATGAATATTGGCCAGAAGTTCAGTTCCGGCTTTGTAATGGATAGGCAACTGGAAATGGTTTAATAAAGTGCTAGCTAGATCGGCGAAAGACATAAAGGTGCCCCCTGGAAACTCTATATACCACTTAGCTGCATTCCCAGTTAAGGTGCGCTGAAATAATCTCAACCTAATCGAATCATTGATCAGGGAGTTAGATGAACACCATAAATGGAACGTGGTTACATGGTCGCCTGGGTCTTCACCACTCTCCCCTTCGAATTTTGGGATATCCGATGGAAGTTTGGTTGGGACCAGAGGCCAAGCCAGATTGTATCTGATTGGATCGTTTGTTAACTTAGTCAAGTCTAGTAGATTGAGCGTGGCTAGAAATGGAAGTCTTGGAGGACCTTGGGGATTCCATCCAAATTGGGCGGGGTTCCAGAAAGTCTGAAAAGAATGACCTAGATTTTGAAAGGCACCAGGTTGCCTGAAGTAACTGGTAGAACCTGCTGAACCAAAAGGTGACCCTTGTGGTCCAGCAAAACTCAGAGTTTGACCAACTCTAGTTGAAAAACCTCCGTAACCGGTAAAATCCCCCCTAACGAATTATTGTAAGGAGCTGACAACCCCTGGTAAGGGTTCCAAGCATTAGCTAAGGGTGGAAAAATTTGAAATGAATTCACTGAGGAATATGACACATTCCCTTGTTGGTCGAAAAACTGATTCCCTGTTCCTATCCCACTAATCGCTGGGTTTGTCCAACTCTGGAAGGAATTACTACCTTGACCTGTGAAAGGAAAAGGCATAGACCCCATTATCAGATTGGAATGTGGTATATGACCACTTCCAAATGGAAAACCCTGAAAAGAGGCCGATCCACTCATCATGGACGTGGAGGCGGTTAATGGTACACTTAATGAAATTGAAGGAATACCTTGAGAAGGCATTCCAAAAGGGAAGAATCCAAAACTGGATGCATTAGCTTGGGAATTTCCACTCATCAATGGAATGGAAGTAGACCCAAACAAGGATGTGCTAGCAGTAGACCCAAATAAAGATGTAGAAGGGATGGAAATAGTTTCTCACCCTTGTACTGATATAGGAGTTTGCATACTCGTAGCACTCGCGGAGGATGCCATGCTTCCAACAATGGTCATCGAAGGGATGTTTGTGTGTGGACCTGGGCTTGAAGGCCTGTGTGTCAAAGTTACAATGTATAACAATACATTCAGATGATCAGAAGGGAGAGGAGAATTTGGAGCTGCAATTGACTCTGAGAGCTCTTCTACCTCAATATTATCTTCTGACTGGAAAAGTACTCTAGAATGAACTGGAGTGTTCCTCTCTAATTCTGTGGTAGTACCAAGTCTACCTTTTACATTGACGCCCCCAAGCGGAGGATCAATCTCCGATGTGACGCCTGCCACTGGCTGAAAACCACTGGCACAATCACTCCTACGCCTTCTAGGAGAAGGCTCTGGACTCGCAGGTGAAAGCCCACAAAGTCTACGAGACCGTCTAAGTGATTTGTCGGCCACTTTGAATTATTTTAATAAGACCTACTTAAAGACTCAAAAAAAAAAATTGAAAGCTAGGCCAACTAGGAGCACAGAACACACACTAAAAATGTCCTTAAAGAATTCAACTGTCAAACAACTTTCAGGTATTTCCGCACTAGGTGATTAGGATCGGACACCAAAATACAAGAAAGTGAATAATAAGGGCCTTCTAAAAATAGATTGGGGTAATTACACCTCAAGTCTACTAGCGAAGGTATCATAGGTAGTTACGCCGACCTCTAGACAACAACCTTAGCCGGTGCAAGCCCCCAAGGTTCGCAAGGGTGCCCTCTAGAAGTACCATGGAACGTGATGCAACGTCAACCTCAAGTGCCACGGGATTCCCCTCCGTAGCCACCTGTGTAGATCCCTAGGATTGGCAACTAAAGACACCAACTCGTAACAGAAGCCGTGCGGAACAGTCATGAGGTAAGATCTAACAAGTAAGAGAGGGGGTATCTCTCATCCTTATCTTCACAAATCCTCGTGCTTAACTCCCAGTCATGGAGCTTTCCTGGTCTCCCCAATGCTATTGGATTTCACTCTTTATTCAAACTTCTATATTTCACAATTTAGAGTGGCCTTGGAGAGTTTACCCTCCTCTCACCTAATCCAAGGCCCTAAATAACCTAAAACTTTTTGGTGTACACTGATTGACAATATAAAAAGTTCTAGTTTATTTTATTAAGCGCTTGATTTTAAGTGGCTGTTCTTTTTAAGTCAAAGGGACAATACGGAAGTGAAACTGATGGTGTTCTTATGACACAAAAGAAATTAATGAAAAACTAACTTATATGCAATGCACTTGTTTGTTCTTCGATGAAAAGAAACTTCTACTTGGGTTCTAAGAAACTTCTATAAATCAAAAACTTTTTCCTTTTCTTTCCTTGTAGCAGACTTCACATTCACAAAAGCTAAAAAACTATTGATGCTTTAACAATGCAAAACTACCCTAATGCAAAGTGTACATGATAATGCAAAATTATAGATTACTCTAAAAAGAGATGAAAGTAATTTGTTTATAAGCCAACTTAAGTGTTTGAAAGGAATATGAATTTTGAACACAAAATCTTTCCCAAACAAGAAGGACTAATCAAAAATATCTCAAATCACTCTTAAAAACCAAAAGAAACCAAACTCAAATTCGTCAAAGAAAGCAAAAACAATGTTTTTGAAGGACTTTTCTTTTTCAAAAAACAATAAAAACAACTTTTCAAAAGCACTCAAAATGCCACCAAAGACTAAAAAACCGAAAGCAAATCACAAGGAAACTTTGTAAGTTATCAATTCAACAGGAATGAAAACTTGAAAAAAATAGGTGTTTCAACTTGCACTAAACGACCCAAAAGCAGCAAAAAGAGTTTTGAGAAACTGATCAAGAAATTAGGAAAGACACACTTTCAAATTCATCAACAAGAAACTTTCGAAAAGCAAGAAAAAGTGAATGGCCACAAAATTGACGGGAAGCTAAGCAAGCAAACCATAAAAATGAAGTTTGACACAAAGATTGCAGACAATCTTCTGTTCTGGAAAACCAGAATGATCAAGAACCTCTATAAGAAGCCTTGTGTGTTCAAACACAAATCATAAAACTCACTGTAAAGAAACCAAGGGCAAAAAATTTTCAAAGCAAGAGAGAAGTTGTAACACTAAGCTCACTGAAAAATTAGATTCTGAAAATAGAAACTGGACACTCAGAAACCACACAGACCAAGAAACAAATCTTTCCAGAAAGAAAGATTTGAAAAAATCATGCAAAAACTTGTCTAGACGACTGTGTCTCTACACATCTGCGTGTACACGTGCTTCTGCCAAAAGAAACTCGCGTATACGCAATTTCAATTCACAGAAACAACCGTGTGTATGCTTCTGTAAATAGACAAAGGTGCGTATATGAAGTTTTACAAGAAAAATAAAAAATGAAGCCTGATGAAAAAGATCAGACTTGAAGTCTGAGTTCCTACAGGAGCAGGCAGTACAGTGACAACAAGAAAACTAAGAACTGAGCCTTGATTGGTACTAAATAACCCAAACTAGGAATAATAAGATTGTTATCCCCAGTGGAGTTGCCAATTCTATTAAAGGAATAAGTCCCCTAGGGCTTTGGGTTAGAACCCTAGCAGAGCAGGAGTAATCTACAACAAGAAACAAGCATAACACTCAGGAAACATGCTTAAACAAACTAACTATGTGAGGATGAACTTATCTGGACGTTCTAGCTAGGGTTAAAACCCTCTTCAACTCCTGATGATCTTCGAACCTGCAAATCAACCAATTCAAATACACATAGTAGCATATAGATAAAGCATTATAGTGAAATCAACTTTATATCATATAAGTAGATGGTTAGCTATACATTGAAATAGTCATTCATATATAAACCATAATAATAACATCAGATGCATAAACAAAGTTGATATCAAGAACAAGACAATGTTTTTTTTATTGTAGAAAACTATAATAAAAACATGGAAAGAGTTCACTTGAGTCTTCCTCTTCCGGCTCCAAGCGGAACTATCCTCCAAGTCCATCCAGTCCCAGTCTTCAACAACCTCCTTCCATACCCAATACCATGATATCTCCAAGCATATGAGAGAACATCAAAACTCAAGGAAACAAGGGTTTCCTAAACTTGGGGAAGTGCTTGAAGCACAGGGATTCTTCAGACTTGATCAGGGGATAATTTCAGTATAGTAATTCTATCATTCTTCTCCTCCTTAAGGCCTTCCCATTGAAGTCTTTTTATACTTCTCCCAAATTAGTTTTTTAGTTGGGAAACAGTTGGGAATAGTTGGGCCATGAGCACTATTAGGTAATCAACGGGTAAAACCGATGATCTCTGCCCATAGTTAAGGATATTTAATTTTTTTAAGTGTTTTAACACATATAAGCGGGTTGGGTATAGACTGACCCATGTGTACACACTTTAACACAGGGCAAAGTAGCATACAGGGAGTAAAACATTGTTTTCAAAATATTTGGACCAAGTCAGGAAGGAGGGGTTGCCCTAGGCCATAAACCAAGCATCACAAATACCAAGGGTGATATTTGGAGCTATAAAAAGAAGCCTCGAGCAACAAATATGACCTTGAACTTTTCAGCACTTCCATCAGCTCTTCCATTCTTTGTTGGGCATGGAATCCCCCCAAGGCATGTTTTGGGGCATAAAGCCCAAGTTTTGACCGAATCGTTTTGTAAAAGCTCCACGAATTGCGGGCGCGGGGCGTGAAAATATAATAGAGTCACAGGGTTGTTGAAATGTAGCAACAAGAATATTCCAATTTTAATTTGTCCTTGAATTAAAATTCGAATTTAGTCTCACCAGCTGCTTGAAAAATAATTAATTAATTCATCTTGAGTTAATTAGTTGGAGAAATTCAAGTGAGAAGTCTTTGTGAAGTCATGCAACAGTTATCCCTTAAATTAAGGAGATTATCCCTTAATTAAGGAGATAAGGATGAGTTATATTTGAGTTGTAATTATTTAGCTCAGTTAACTGAGTTAAGTCTTGTTAAATTAGTTCCAAAGTGTTTGAGAAACTAATTGTGAGTTCAGTCAGTTAATGCTTGCATGCATCCAACTAGTGTACTCTAAATAACTGAAGATTCTCTCATCAATAACTCATGGATATCTATTCAGAGAAAGTCCCAGTTGAGATTAAAGACAGGGACAATGTACTATCATTTGCATGAGTTTTCCTATAAACAAAACTCATGCATGCAGAAGGAATTCATTCCTTGAGATTTACACAGTTTTATAGGGTGTAAGATCAGTGTGTATGATTAGTGTTACACTTGGTAATAGCTAGATCACCCAGGAGAAACAGAGCAAGGAAATAGGAGCTTGGAGGACACAAGATAAGGCATATGAGCAACCTATTTTGTCTCTGAGCATTAGTGAGGGATTGTATTGAGATCTGACTAGTTATGAGAGCTAAAGCTTTGTGTAATCCTGATATATTTCCACTTGTATGATAATACAGATAGCGGGGTTTTTAGCTGAGGCTTTCCCCAGAGTATTATTCTGTGTTTCATGTGTATTGATTCTTATTCTGGTTATATGTGTTCCACTTGATCTTACTCAAATCTATTAAGCTTCCGCAAGTTTGATTGTAGAAGTAGATTAAAGTATTTTGCTTTAGTTATATTGCATTATCAGGTTAATATACAATCAAAATTTCTACATGGTACCAGAGAAAAGGTTATCAGAGCTATGAACAGTGTACTGAAGAGAAGATAATTCAAATTTTGAAGTTCAGGGTTGCAGGTACAAAATCAAATTCTTATCATACTTCAAAGTTGGCCAATGACGTTCAATGGCTTGAGACTCGATTATGCTTTGGATGGTAGCTCGAATTACATAGCATGGAAATATCGCATGGAGGTTGTATTAGAAGATAACGGCTTGAAGGAATTCATTGTTCAAGAAATCTAGAAGGCAGCTTCAACTAATGCATAAGAGTTGGTTGAATGGAAGAAGTGTGTGGCGAAGGCGAGAAGGATCATCCTGGAGGGAGTTCGAGACCATATTTTCTCGAGTCTCCATGGGAAGGATACTCCATTTTCAATGTGGAAGACATTGAAGGACCTCTACCAGAACAGTAGCGAATAGAGGAAATTGACGCTCAAGGATAAACTTCGAAGAATCAAGATGGAGAAGGGCGATACTATTTCCACATGTTTGAAAAAGCTCACCACCTGCAAAGATGAACTTAGTAGTGTGGGAATAACTACTGTCGATGATGATATGGTGATCCTCGCTCTCCTTGGCCTTCCAAAGAGCTAGAATAACTACCAGGACACTGTGAATGGAAGGGAGAAACTATCGGATTGGGAATGACTGTGGTCAGATCTCATGCAGGAGGAGATCAGGAGGAGCACACGAGATGGTTCTTCATCAAAGAATGATGATGAAGAAAATATGGCCTTAGCAAGTAAGGCAAGGAAAGGGAAGGGGAAGGCTTCCCATTCCAAATCGAATTCTTCTCATGGAAGGAAGAAGGTTGACAAGTCTAAAGTGAGATTCTTTAATTTTCATGAGATGGGACATTATGCAACTAATTTTCCATTGAAGAAGTCTAAGAAGGGATCCTCGAAAGGATCGAAAGGTGAGGCATTAGCCTCTCAGTTTGAAATGGATTTTACCCTCATCGCATGCATGGTGTCATCGATGGTGGGTTGTGTTTGGTATCTTGAGGTCTTTCTCCTCCAAGGAGTGGGCACAGTTTCTTTTCATAGGGAGCATGTAATTCCTCTCACCTTGGAAGATGTGAAGTATGTGCCTGGACTGAAGAAAAACTTGGTATATGTCACTATTTTGGAGGCCAAAGGCTATGATGTTGTCTTTAGTAAAGGAAAGGCATTCCTAAGACACATAGCCACAGGTCAGACCAGGAGGATTGGGATTCGAGTGAAGAATCTCTATAAACTAGAGGTGGATGGTTGTGCAACATTGAGTTCGAAAGCAGAATTGGTGCAAAGCCAAGACATTGGAAAGTTATGGCATAGGCGGTTGGGCCATTTGCATCATGGGGCCTTGAAGATAATGTAGCAGATCACTACTGGACTTCTCAAAGGTAAACTTGAGCAAGTTGACACATGCAAAGGTTGTACCTTGGGAATGTACACCAAGTATTCCTTTCATGATCGAGACAGTCGAGCAGAAGCAATCTTAGAGCGAGTTCATACTGATGTGTGTGTAGCATTCTCGATGACATCCACAACAAAGCAAATGTATTATGTGATTTTCATTGATGATTATTCTCGTAAATTCTGGATTTATTTCATGCAGAAGAAGGACCAAACCTTCTCAAAGTTTTGTGAGTTCAAAGCTTTGGTCAAGAAAGAATTAGGGAAGATGATCAAGGCCTTGAGAAGTGACAACGATGGAGAATATGTCTCTCAAGAGTTTAAGGAATTCTATGCAGCGAAAGGAATTAAATGAGAGTTGACGGCACCTCATAACCTACAGCAGAATGGGGTGGCTGAGAGGAAGAACAAAACTATTGTAGGGGCAGCACGGGTGATGTTGCATGACCAAGGCCTATCATGTCATTTGTGGGCTGAGGCATGCAACACAGTGGTCTATTTGCATAATAGAAGCCTGCATTGCATACTTGGGATGAAGACACCAAAGGAAGCTTTCTCTAGTAAGAGACCAGATGTGGGGATCTTTGGCTCATCGGTATATTTCCATGTGACAAATGATGCATGGAAGAATATTGAGCCAATAGTAGAGTTGGGGATATTTGTGGGGTACACTGATACACCCCACAACTATAAGGTGTACTTGCCTACTAGTTGGAGGACAATGGTTTGCAGAGATCTCAATTTTGATGAGCAGAAGGCCATGCAAGTTTCCCTTGAGAGGGAGCTCCAACTACAGGCTGTGGAGGAACTGTTGGTTCCTAAGGAGGAGGAGCCTCAGATTTATGTGGAGCAACCGCATGCAGAGGATCCAGGAGAGGAGACATCCAGTCAAGCAGAGTCTTCCAGAGATGGATGGAAGTGCACAAGAGAAGCTGATAGATTATTGTTGGATGTGAGAGAGAATGCGGGAGAACCATCTTCTCAGTGCAGACAGAGGAGGTCACTTGAGAGGTACACTGGATACATGGCCCTTGTTGGGGAATGTGTTGAGATCAAGCCAAATTCTTTGAGGAAGCAGTGCAACAACCGATTTGGGTTGATGCTATGGTGGAGGAATATGACTCCATAGTTTGTAATAGTGTTTGGGATGTGGTTCCAAGACTAGAGAATAAGTCAGTTGTGAGTTCCTGTTGGCTTTACAAGGTAAAGCAAGCTGCTGATGGTAGTGTGGAGAAGCATAAGGCAAGATTTGTTGCCCGTGGTTTCTCACAGGTTGAGGGGATCGACTATGATGAGACTTTTTCTCCTGTAGCAAGGTACTCATCTATCAGATCGATGTTGGCACTATCAACACAGATGGGCTGGAAGATCCATCAGATGGATGTGAAGACTGCTGTAGTGTACCTAGGGGGGTAATATGGGGTACAAAGGGAGGTACCCAAGGGAATGATGTAATAATGGGATGGGCCATAGTAATAAATAAGATGGTTAACTCGTATCATGTAAGGGACCACAAGTAGTTAGTAATAATGTAATGGGCCCATGGTATTAGATAGATGGTATTGAGGGAACCATGGTATTGACCCATGGTATTGTATGTATGAGGCCTATATAAAGGCTAGAGGCTCCCCATTGAGAGGCATCAAAGAATTATTGTATGAACAGGCATATGGCTTGTGGAGTGCTCTCCTTCCCTAAGGAGTGAATGTATGGTGTTGCCCTACCTTAAGGGATTTTGATCAATAAAGAAGCATTTCTATCTATTTCTATCTTATTATTTCTTGGGTTTATTTGCATTGTCTTGCTTTGATACCACTTGTTATAGATCTGATCTGAAAATATAAGTCAATGCGAATAAACCCAAGAAATAATAAGATAGAAATAGATAGAAATGCTTCTTTATTGATAAAAAACCCTTAAGGTAGGGCAACACCATACATTCACTCCTTAAGGAAGGAGAGCACTCCACAAGCCGTATGCCTGTTCATACAATAATTTTTTGACACCTCTCAATGGGGAGTCTCTAGCCTCTATATAGGCCTCATACATACAATACCATGGGTCAATAACATGGTTCCCTCAATACCATCTATCTAATACCATGGGCCCATTACATTATTACTAACTACTTGTGGTCCCTTACATGATACGGGTCAAACATCTTATTTATTACTATGGCCCATCCCATTATTACATTATTCCCTTGGGTACCTCCCTTTGTACCCCATATTATCCCCCCTAGGTACATTACAACTTCATTCCTCAATGGCAAGATTGAGGAAGAGGTGTACATAGAGCAGCCAGAAGGTTTTGAGACCTTCGATTGTGAGTCGCATGTGTGTCGACTCAAGAGAGCTTTGTACAAGCTGAAGCAAGCACCTCTTGCTTGGTACACCAGGATCAACAACTACTTCACCGGGTTGGGCTTCACAAAGAGTGGAGTGGATGCGAACCTGTACCACATCATGGTGAAAGGTAAGCAGTTGATCATTGTAGTTTATGTTGATGATCTCATATTCACAGGTGATGATTAGTTGATCATGTCTTGCAAGGAGGACCTTGCAAGAGAATTTGAGATGAAAGACATGGGTATCATGCACTACTTCCTTGGCATGGAAGTGTGGTAGAAGGATGGGGAATTGTTTGTGTCTCAGGGAAAGTATGCCAACGAGATACTCAGGAGATTCCACATGAAGAAGTGCAAGCCCATGCAGACTCCTTTAGCAGGTAACTAGAGGAAGGAGGATGCTACTTCAGGAGAAGTAGTAGAGGCTACTGTGTACAGGTAACTTGTGGGTTCACTGATGTACTTAGTGAATACATGACTAGATTTGTGCAATGCTATGAACCAGCTGAGTCAAGTGATGGTTCCACCTACCAAGATGTTTTGGAAGGAGACAAAGTATGTTTTGAGATACCTCAGAGGCACATCTTAGTATGGATTATGGTACAGACGGACAGACTGAGTGAAGCTATAGGGCTTCACTAGTGTAGATTGGGTAGGGAGTCCATCAGATTGGAAGAGCAAATCAAGAGGAATTTTCAACCTTGGGTCAGCTGCAGTTCCTTGGTACAACAAGAAACAGAGGTTGGTTGCACTCAGTGTAGTAGAGTCTGAATACACAGCTGCAAGTTAGGCAGCATGTGAGGCCATCTAGATGCAGAAAATTATAGTTGGCTTGTTTGATCAGAGGATGGATCCAACTATGATCTATTGTGATAACCAGAGTTGTATCAAACTCTCTGAGAATATAGTATTTCATGATAGGTCCAAGCACATTGACATCAGATATCATCATCTCAGAGACTGTGTAGCAAAGAGGATCATGTTGTTGCAGTTTATTTCGACCAAGGAGCAAGATGCTGACATTTTGACAAAGGCATTATCAAAATGTAAATTCGAGTTCCAAAGAGATAGGATCGAGGTGACAGGCAGACCCTCTCTTTTTGAGAGGGAGTATTGAAATGTGGCAACAAGAATATTCCAGTTTTAATTTGTCCTTGAATTAAAATTGAGAATTAAAATTTGAATTTAGTCTCATCAGCTACTTGAAAAATAATGAATTAATTCATCTTGAGTTAATTAGTTGGAGAAATTCAAGCTAGAAGTCTTTGTGAAGTCATGCAACAGTTATCCCTTAAATTAAGGAGATTAACCCTTAATTAAGAAGATAAGGATGAGTTATATTTGAGTTGTAATTAGTTAGCTCAGTTAACTCAGTTAAGTCTAGTTAAATTAGTTCCAAACTGTTTGAGGAACTAATTGTGAGTTCAGTCAGTTAATGCATGCATGCATCCAACTAGTGTACTCCAGATAACTGAAGATTCTCTCATCAATAAATCATGCATGTCTATTCAGAGAAAGACCCAGTTGATATTAAAGACATGGACAATCTATTATCAGTTGCATGTGTTTTCCTATAAGCAAAACTCATGCATGTAGAAGGAATTCATTCCTTGAGATTTGCGCAGTTTTATAGGGTCTAAGATCAGTGTGAGTGATCAGTGTTACACTTGGTAACAGTTGGATCACCCAAGAGAAACAACACAAGGAAATAGGAACTTGAAGAGCAGAGGAGAAGGCATATGGGCAATCTATTTTGTCTATGAGCATCAGTGAGGGATTGTACTAAAAGCTGGCTAGTTGTGAGAGCTAAAGCTTTGTGTAATCCTGATATATTTCCACTTGTATGATACTATATATAACGGGGATTTTAGCTGAGGCTTTCCACAGAGTATTATTCTATGTTTCATGTGTATTGATTCTTCTTCTGGTTATAAGTGTTCTGCTTGATCTTGCTCAAATATATTAAGATTCTGCAAGTTTGATTGTAGAAGTATATTAAAGTATTTTACTTTAGTTATATTGCATTATCAGGTTAATCTACAGTTAGAATTTTTACAAGTTTTGTCCACCCTAGTTTTTGTAATGTAGTGTTGGCTGGATAGACCTACCCATGGTCCACTAACCATGGGATTGTATAAATAGAATGAGGCTCTAAGTGTATAAATTAATGAACAAATAATACAAGGAAATCATGAGAACTATAAGTGATTGAGTCGAAGTGTAAAGTGTGTCTATGGGTCATAGAGTAGGAGAAGGATCTGCAGCTAAGTGCGCAGACCCCTGCAGCTGAGTGCACAGGGCAGGTCAAGTATGTAACCGTTGGAAGAATCAATAAAGAGAAGTTTTATTATAATTTTGTGCATGATTGGATATAATTTGCAAGTATATTGTTTATTTACTACACGATCGTATATGAATGTTTTGTATTGCTAATTATAACATTCAAGTAGGTGAAGATAATTAATTAACACTAGAATGTAAGTAAGATATTGTGTAATAGCGTAGAGCATGACACAACCCATGGTTAGGGCTATGTGAAAGCAGTGTATCAAGTCAGGAGGAACGTGAAGTGTGCGAAGCTACTTGCGTGCAGGATCAAATAGAGAACCAGTCGTACCTATTAGACATCTCAAGGGTACGGAATCTTGGTTCTAGCACCCTCCCATACTACTTCGGGTGAGACCTCAGTCTGCGCTCCGTCGACTGTTGCCAAAAGGGCTAGTAGCACAGGGATTTGTTTGGCTAATTAACTCCGAATCTGGGTCAGGCCCAAACAAGCCAACAAATGGTTCTGTTTCTAGGACCTGGATCTGAATAGAGATGTTTGATGTTGCATCACTGGAATCCGATAAAGAAAGGAATTGAAGATTGGTTGGATAGAAAGATTCACAAGTTCACGGTGCATGAAAACAGGAATCTGCGACTATCAAAGGAAGAGTGGTTAGACTACTACTTGTATATAGAGATCCATGAAATTTTCTTTGCATCCTTCCCCATTGAGTTGTACGAGTGGATCCCAAAGCTAGCAGATAGCCAAGGAAGGTGTAAACTCAATGAACCTATTATTTGGACTCCAGAATTGGTGCGCAGGCTGGAAGCATCAGAAGATAAGATTGCGTGCATTGTCGATCACTAGCTTAATTGAAACATAGGAGGATTCATCACCAAATTCACAGTAGATACTTCAGTTAGCTATAGTGAGGTAGAATGACGCTTCCTCAAGGAACTGTGAGGTAAGTATGTTAAATCTTTGAACACTTGGATTAAAATGCTACTGTGTAAAAAGCAGGTTATGTGAATAAATTAATGTTTGGGGCTACACGAAGTGGGAGAATATGCAGAAACAAAGGTAGCACAGAATTAGAGACTAGCCCCTTGATTTCACCTCCGTGAGGGGGTGAAGAAGAGCTCACAAAGGTCTCGCCAAGAAGTGTGATCAATCTGATAAGGCAGAGAATTCCACGCATACCACCCCCGCCCACACCACCACTAGTTTCTCCATCTTCACCCCAATCTTTGCCCATAGCACCTCCGCCACCACCGCGAAGCAGTATGGAAAGCGCGATAAAGCTACTAGTGTTCAAGGGAGTAGGGAATGAAGATATGGAATAGTTCTGGTTTGTAATAAAACATTGGTCAACGCTCTGCAGGATCACGCACTGACCTGGTACATTGAGCATTCCAATGAAAATTCGAATGTGGGCATCACGGATATCCAAGCTGCACTAAACAAAGAATTTAGCAAGACAAAGTCCGAGGCACAGTCGATCATTAGATTCAAGGAGATCATAATTCTACCAGGCGAGACCCCATGGGAGTTGGATCAGGGACTGAAGTGCATAATTTGCGAAGTGAACATGATATTAACAGATGGGCAACACTGCGAATGGTTCGTAGCATCGTTAATGCTGCATCTACGAAATGCGATGTCGCAGCAAAGGCTAACCACTCAGGCTAAGGCTTTGGAGGTCGTGATGATATTACACGAGACTCTAATATAAGATCCTAACGTGGGAGTTCAACAGATTCACGCGCAATTGAAAAACTTGTGCCTGGAGATGCAAAGTTTGAAACAAGACAAGGCAACCCGCCTAGAGATGCGTGATGAGGTATGTTGCATAAAACGCAAGGGCTAGGGGAACGACAAGGACCACTACCTGGTATTTGCAAATTACCTTACGGGTGGAGGGCCAATTCCATTAAGACCGAAGGCACAAGTAGGACCAAGCGTGGCGCCTACACAATGGTGCGCGATTTGTTAGATAGGAGGAAAGCATGCTACAAATAACTGCCATGTATTATCGAAGTATATGCGGAATTCATGGAAGTTGTTATGTAATTTCTGTAGGTCAGTAGGACATGATGAGTGCACCTGTAGAAGTTATGAGCTAATGATGGATCGAACTCCTACCTATAGAGTTCAAGCCGAAACACGACCCCTTGATCAAAACATAGGAATGGCGTGCACCGTATTTCAGGAGCGCAGATGAGATCGAGGTGGAGGGGGGCTAGGAAGAGGTCGTAAACAACTGATATGTTACAATTGCGGAGGGCCAGAGCATTATTCCCACGATTGTATGAATCCAACATGACCATCATGATTGTATTGTACGTTTTTTGACCATGAGATGGAGTATTGTACCACACTGATAGCGAGGTTGTGCGATAAAGGAGCACTCCAACCTCCCTCGATTCAGAACCTGGAGATGATGAGGTCTGAGCTGCACAAGGAAGGCCTTAATGTAAATAATGTGCTCTGAAGTGGTATTACGACAGGGGATGACAAAGGAAAGCAACCTAAATAAAGTATCTAGGTTCACAAGGCTTCAACGAAGGAACTAGAATTTGATTTGGAGCGCGCTAAGGAGACCTTCATGGAAGCTAAGAGGAGCTTCATTGATGCCTCCACTTTAGGAAGTAAAGACAGTCTGGAGCCAGCAATGGACCCATTGATGCTCACTACGTTCTTGGAGACATGCATGAAGCTGCTGCGTGACAGCAAGGTTATAAAGGGGCAGCAAGAACTCATAACTAGATGCATTGGGACCATGCCAGGAGAATCAGACGTAGTCCGGAAGCTCGGGAAGAACACAACACGAACAG
Organism: Pinus taeda; assembly: GCA_000404065.3. Classification (NCBI taxonomy): domain Eukaryota; kingdom Viridiplantae; phylum Streptophyta; class Pinopsida; order Pinales; family Pinaceae; genus Pinus; species Pinus taeda. The sequence goes on along the minus strand of APFE031739982.1, from coordinate 45,641 downwards.
GAAGGGAAATGAGATTGACCATGTAGATCAGGGAATATGAGATGGACCAAGTGATTCTAGACCTAGGATTGGACGTGAACGTCCTACCAAAGTAGACATGGGAGCACATGGGCAGGCCAGCACTACAATGGTCTCTGATCCAACTGCGGATGGCGAACCAGCAAAATATCCTACCTATGGGGAGATTGCAGGGAATCACGGTAGATATTGAAGGAGAAAGTGCGCTAGCATATTTTGAAGTAATAGAGATTGTTGATGACAACAATCCCTACCCCGCGCTATTGGGAATAGATTGGGCCACTAACATGAATGGAGTGATAAATCTAAAGAAGTGCAAGATGATCTTTGAGAAAAAGTCACTGCGCATAATAGTACCCTTAGACTCTGCAAAAGGATCGGGCTACACGGAGCCAGTGTGTGACTACAACAATGACGATGATTTGGACTGCATCTACAAGATAACTGTGCAGGAGCAAGATTGGGTAAATCCAACTGTGGATGGCCATATCTCTTGGGAGCGCGAAAGCTCTTGCACATATGATTCTAACGAAGAGATAGAACGATGGCAGAACTGATTACACAAGGTAACCATACTCAATTGTAACATGATGACGAGATTGCTGCGATGCGTAACGACATAGGTAAGGGATCTGCCTACTTATGATGGGTTAAGCGAGGTGGATGACTTCCTGAACAAATTTGAATGAGAAGTGCTGGAATAGAAACGCTTCAACACTCTGAAGTGGGTAGCACACGCTATGCGTGCGAGGTGGTGGGGTATGCGCCAAAGAAGTTTTGAGAACTGGCGCGAATGCAAAAGGATGATGTGCATGCTGTTTGGGAAGCCTCAGATGCGATTGAAAGACAAGTGTGAGGGATGAACCAGCCCACACACCCACCTATCCAGGTGGACACAAGCATATGGTGCAAAACCTGCATGAATGTACACCAACTTCACGGTATGAGAAATGATCAGTAAGCAGGTGTGGGTAAGGCAATGGCACGAACGGCCCCTCCGATTGGGACCACGAAGTATGGAAAGACCAAGTGCGCAGAAGAATATCCACGCAAAAGATTTTAACAAAGTACGCGAAGCACTGAACAAGGTCCGCAATATGAAGTGGACTAGCTAGAACTTGCGCATACCAGTGGTTCTCTGGGCTTATAGGACCGCATGCAGAAACCTGATCATGCAGGCATCGCCAAGGCTGGAGTATGAAGTAACCATGGTAAGCCCTATAGTACTTGAAGATATTCTTAGACCACACATGATATCACCGATAGATATGACGGTTCGTGAAACCTTGGAAGCATAAATCCAACAGGGAAATTTTAGACTTTGAGAACTTGAAGAAGAAAGGGTACGATTAAGGAAGAAAAGTGCTCTGGTGGACGCAGAAGTCAAGAAGCTGGAGGACGAAATAAAGGAAGATTTTCTCGACAAAAGATCAAGGTGATAAGGCAGGATGCATACAATCACGATGACAGGTTTAATGCATATAGCAGCGAATTGATCAGTCTGATGCATTGGCTTGGACCACACATTGCTAAGCATATTGACCAGGGTAGCGCATTGCAGATGGTATAGTGCACTTTACATGGGTGGTGTGACCACCTGACTAGCCGAAGGAAGAATGATATTAGCACCCCAGGTAGTTGAAAGGGAGCGCGGGACTATAAAGTATTCTGCTCGAGAGCTGCGCGATGTTGGAGCTGTGTGCAGAATAAAAGAGTCACAAGGTCCGCGATCGCGCACAGGGGGTTGTGCTGCAGCACAGGTTGGCCAGGAAGTGACCATTGAAGACACAATTCATGATGGGATGCTCGACTTGAGACCAAATGGAGTGGGTGGCAGGCATTTAAGATGTGAATTATGGACAAGATTTAGGAAAATCATCCACTGAGGGAGCATTAATGAATCGGATTTGGGCGGAACGTTCGAATTCAAATTCAAAAAGTGCTATAAATTACAAAGGGCTGCCCAACAAACAACACTCGGTCATTTGCGAATTGAGCTATTGAGCAGAGCCCTAATTGTTGTGTGTCGAGCGTTGATTGAGCCCCTAAGTTCGTGAGTGCTAGATTTATGGACGGACACAATGGAAAAAATTAAGGACATTATGGAGATAACATAATTGACCATCGATGAGGCTGCGTAGGCCCTGACTATGGGGGATGCTCTGGAAGGTGCTCGAATTGATGCAGAAATCCCAAAGTCACTGCGCACACCAAGATCGAAGAAGGAAAAACAAGCGATGGTTCCCATACGTGTGTCCCTGTGGAACCCGCTGCGCACTAAACTATCAATGGAGGAGAAGGGGAAAGCTGTCACCATAGAGATTGGTGAAGAAGAAGAAGACCTAGAGGATCTTATCATCATAGAGGATGAGGATGAAGGCATGGAGGAGGAAACACAACCTGTGCACCCCCCGACAAAGTTACCCGCCTATGTCCCCCCACGAAAAGGAAAAGCTAGAGTGCCCAAGGACCTTGACGAGACAAAGAGCTTGCTCCAGACCCTGCTCCTACCGAACAATATTATTTTTAAGGGCACGCACCTGGGACAGGTGTCGAGCTTAAAATTCAAAGATTAGGACCTCGCTAACCACGAGAAGTTCCCTCACCTTGAGACCTCGCACCTCATGAAACCCAAGTAGAACACCATAATGGGGGTTACAGAATTAGTTCCACGAAAGTGGTTGCGCAGAGTGGAAAAGGCTGGGCTACTGAACATGCTCTAGATGCCACATTTCCACCGTGCCCTAATAACCATTTTCGTCATCAAGTAGCGGCTCTACCTGGTGCATGATGAGTGTTTGTGGCTAGAGGAGCCCATCCCCATCATGGCAAACTTGATTCACCACATTTCCCGACTTCCATGCAAAGGAGAGGATGCTGCGGACATCTCGGAGGGGAAGAGCAGTGACTGGGCCATCATGGAGGCCATGAATAAAAATTACAAGCCGACGAAGAAGAAAAGGGGCTACGCCATCTCCAACATCAGTGACAAAGTAGTGAAAGTGGCAACCCTAATACTGGCCGATAAGGTTATGCAAAAGTGCCACGCAGATGAGGTACCTGCGTCGGTGGTAGCACTGGCTGAGGAGTGCACAAAGGGGGTCTAGTTTAACTGGTCTGAGTTCCTCTACAAGAAGTTTTTAGAGAATTGTCGCGAAGCTCAGGAACAGGGCAAAACATTCCGCTATGCATGGCTTCTGCTGTCCATAGTGCTTGTGGCAGGGGAATTACCAAAGGATAGTTAATTCCCCACAATTGACAGAGATCTGCCAGAGGCCACGAAGTATGCTTCGCTCTGGGCCACAAAGGATGCCAAGAGGATTTGCGATAGTAAAATATTTTGGCTGTTCATAGAGATGAACCTCAAAATGAGGATCAACCGCAAGCCATGGTTGTCACCCACTGTCTGCAACAACCTGCAGGGTTTTTCAGAATTCAAAGTGGACATCCATAACATTTACATCAGAGCACGCAAGGACCCGACCAAACAATGGAGAAAGCTACACTTTGTAGCCACGGACGACATCATCTTTAACATACTAGATGCATGACCGTTGGAGTGGCGCGATCCAAACATCGCGGAGATAGAGAAGTCGCCGACACAAAGGAAGAAAGACAAGGCTAAGTTGCACATCGCATAGTTGGCAGAAAACAGAAGGAAGGAGGCAGCGACAATAGAAGTGTAGGCAGCATGGGACGCTGCACAAACAACAACTAAGTAGGAAAAGGCTGCATCAGTAGCATAGGAGGCAGTCACGAAGGCATGCGAGGGCCAAACGTCGCCTTTGCATGGGCAGGAAGCAGAGGAAGAAGAGGGAGGCGTGGACCCGCAAACCGCGTCACCATAGTTGAAGCTTCAGTACCCAGCCGAGCAAATAGGGTCACGCAAGAAGGTCAAGGCATCAAAGTTGTCTATTGAACTAATCACCCTAATCGAGGGTGATCTGCACGACATCGGCAAGATAGTGCACAATGTCACCTCTAATGACCTCCAAAATTTCATGCAGGAGAAATAGATTGTGTTGGGGGCCCTCAGAGTGCAGCTGTAGGAGTTACAGGTGCGCCCTCCTCATGCTGGTACCCTTTTGACCAGCCTCGTGGTTAGAACAATGACATCAGAACAGATGTTGCATGCGTGGATGACGAATACCATAGTGTTTCCGAAAGGGGCACTAGTGACAAAAAATGAGGCCGACAGGCCTACGGTTAGTGCATTGAAGGGTCTCGGTATCAATATGGATGCACTCCCGCGAGAGACCTTATATGTTTTGCAGGATGGGATAACTATAGACCTGCGAGCTAGGGAGAGCTGTGCACTGCAAGTCCTCAGTGAGTAGAAAATTAATATGGAACAACTGAGCTTGCAGCACGGCGAAGTGGTGTCATAGAATCAATAGTTGGTATAGGTAATAGATGTAGCTTTCCAAAGCGTCCCGGAGCTGACCATCCCAGTAGACATACCAGCAGAGGCGTGCATCCACAGGTTAGCAGCAGGGGTGCATGAGGCGCAGGAAGAAATGACAAAGGTTCAGCTCGAGTTGAACCTCTAGAACGTTGAGCTGTGGTTAAAGGCGCAGCCATCCACCCCTCTGGAAGTCAGAGAAAAACGCGCTAATGTTATCACATCGGGACTGGATGAAATTGGCAGTGCAATGCGAGACTACACCAGCATGTTGGAAGAATCATTTGAGTTCCTCACAAATCTGCAGGAGGTTCCCAACATCCAGCCCTTAGAGATAGAGGTGTGAGAACTCCAACAATAGTATGACAATGTCAAAGGAACTAAGCAGAAAGTGGCCCTCACTTAGAGGCTCACGTGGATGCAACAAGTTAAAGTGTTGAAAGAGTAGGTGGACACAGCATGACACAAGGAAGTAGTCCTGAAGGTGCGCGTTCAACCTTGGATCGACGAGGCCTTCACCATCACAACATAAATTGAAGGAAAGCTTGCACACATGCAGGGGATGCACGCACTGATGCATAGAAGCACTTCTGACACAAATGTATCGGAACAACATATGCAATAGATCCAACAAGCAACAACTCAGTGCGTTGCTGACCTTGCCGCAGTTCGAGAACAATTGGAGGGACTCCGTGCAAAGATCTCTGCATGGACAGAGTGACTCAAGGGTGAGTCACGATGTTTGTGTTGGGGGGATGTTGGGCATGGAATCCCCCCAAGGCCTGTTTTGGGGCTTAAAGCCCAAGTTTTGACTAAATCTTTTTTTAAAAGCTCCGCAAATTGTGGGTGTAGGGCACGAAAGTATAATAGAGTCACAAGGTTGTCCACCCTAGTTTTTGTAATATTGTCAGCTGGATAGACCCACCCATGGTATGCATACCTTGGGATTGTATAAATAGAGTGAGGCTCTAATTGTAGAAACTAACGAATAACTAATACAAGGAAAGCATGCGAAGTCTAAGTGATTGAGTCGAAGTGTAAAGTGTGTCTGTAGGCCGTAGAGTAGGAGAAGGCTCTACAACTGAGTGCGTAGAGGCCTAGTAGTCTGCAACTGAGTGTGCGGACCCCTGCAGCTGAGTGTGCAGGGCAGGTTGATTCTGCAACCATTGGAAGAATCAATAAAGAGAAGTTTTACTATAATTCTTCGTATATTTTCCTGGTTTAATGCATGATTGGATATAATTTACAAGTATATTGTTTATTTACTGTGCAATTGTATATGAATGTTTTGTATTTCTAATTATAAAATTCAAGTAGGCGAAGATAATTAATTAACACTGGAAGATAAGTAAGATCTCGGGTAATAATGCAGAGCGTGGCACAACCCTTGGTTAGGGCTGCACAAAGGAAGTGTATCAGGCCACGAGGAACGAGAAGTGCACGAAGCAACCTGTGCGCAGGAACAAATAGAGAACCATTTGTACCTCTCAGACATCTCAAGGGTGTGGAAACCTGGTTTTAGCACCCTCCCATACTACTTCGGATGAGACCTCAGTCCGCGCTCCATGGAGTGTTGCCGAAAGGGCCAGTAGTACAGGGATTCGTTTGGTTAATTAACTTCGAACTGGGTCAGGCCCCAACAAGCCAACATTCATGATAATCAGACTTATCATGAAGCTTGTCATCAGACTTGAAGTAGGATGTGGTGGAAATTGAATCTTTTCCTTGATCTATGATTGCTTCTCTTAGTGATTGCTCTTCTCATTCTTTATTGGGCTTTGTCTTCACCTCAGCTCCAATACCATGTTAATTTTAGTAACAATGGTATGTTCTATGCTTAAGTGCAATTTTACTTAAATTTTCTTATCAGCCCAATATCAGTATCTAGTTTAGCAATCACATCAACATGATGGTAAAATGCAGATAGAACATAAACAATAATAGTAGAAGACTAGCCAATACAAGAGGACACAAGATATGGCACCAGCCAGGGATAAACCCCAATGTGGGGAAACCCTTGATCAATTCTTATAATTCTTCAAAAGTTTAGCAAAGAGAGAGAGAGAGAGTACAATCTACAATATTCACTTGCCCAATCACAATGAAATATGATCAGTCAAACAACAGAAACATAAAGCTCTAACCAGAAAGTCAACACTAGTCAACAGGGTAGATTTTGACCTCTAAAACAACTCAGTCAAACTTGGTCAACTCAAATTCCAACAACAAGTCAAATCAACCCAAAAACAATATGAAAATATCTAGTCAAACCTGGTCAACGAAAGTCAACATAGCAACAAGCCCTTCCACAGTCAACACTGGTCAAATAGAGGTAAAACAACCTCAGATTTCATGCCTAGAATTGCAACCTGCCCAAATAGAAATACCCCACAAAAAACACAGTCAAAGATGGTCAACGCTGGTCAAAACAACTTCCTGCAACTTTTGGTCAACGCTAGGTAATGCAGGGAGAACAAAAGAATAGTCCCTTCTTCACACATGTAGAGAGAGAAGCCTTAGAAGTTCCGTACCCAAACAATGAAGGAGAGAGAAGAATGAACGTGTGAGATGCCAAAATTAGAAGGAGGCTCCTTGTATTTATATGCAACGTTGAGGGCTTGATGGTGCTAATTTGATGGCTTGCCGAACTTGACACTATGTTCATAATCAAAATAAATTCATAACTCCATTTGTACATGTCAAAATGGGATGATCTTTAGATCAATCCTACACTTCTCGAAGAGAGGAATCCAATAAAAATATCAACTGCCTCATATGCACTGTCCAAGGTGAAGTTTGGCCGTAGTTGCCAAATTTAACATTATGGTTGTATAATAGGCTATCTTATTTCCTCTAGGACCGTGAAAATCCACCACACGTGTTGTACCTGGTCTATTTAGCTTTCAAACTCATCCATTATTCTTTTTGTTTTTGGTCTTTTCATTTATGTTTGTGTGGTGGCAGTTTTGTGATTCTTTAACAAGAATTATATTTTATAAGAGTTGTAAGCAATTGTCTTACAAAACAAATGTGATTTAATCACAAATTAATTCTTTGGGTTATTGTTGTTAGCTTTATATATATCCATTTCCTCTTGTATTTTTGATGTACCGAGACGTTTGTGTGGTAATTTGATAAGTGAAATATGTTTTATAAAATAAATTATTTTAGATATAGCAAAAGATGTTAATGTAACATATAAAAAAAAATGTTAATGAAACAACTAATGTCGAGATATGGAATACTCAGTCCATCTAAATGACTCACACAACTAGTACTCCAAAGTCGTACCTGTTTCTTGCTTGACAAATATTCTGCAAATATTTATGAGTAAGATCCACCATATTTATGGATATATTTGTGGAAACAATTTTTGTACCATGTAGTTAGCTTGCCTGACAAATCTCCAATTTTTTAAACAAAAATATAAAATCTTTGAATATTATTTTTTGCAAGTATTTATGAGTACCTGTACCATGCATTTAGCATGCTTGACAAGTCTCCAATTTTTCTACAAAAATATAAAATATTTCATTTGAATGTTACTGGACTCTGGTATGCGCAGATTACAAGAAATGGGATTGGAAAAAGGATGGGGAGGCAATGTAGAGAATGTCTTGGACATGGTTCATTTGTTTTTGGATATCCTTCAGGTAAATGATCCATCGACTTTGGAAACGTTTTTAGGATGGATTCCTATGTTTTTCAATTTTGTGATCTTTTCACCTCGTGGTTATTTCGGGCAAGCAATTTTATGAATGCCAAACACTAGTGGACAGGTAAATATACTTTTTATAATTTCACTGCCCATTCCATGATATCCTCTCTTTATTGTTTTATTTTATTTTTAACTTTTACTTTGATTTTGTTTTGTCTTTTAACTATAAAATTGAAAATACTTGGTATCATATCCATTTAAACAACATCCAAAACTTAAAGATAATATTAGTATTATAGTTGTTTCGTGTTAAAATATTTTTAGATTCAAATTTTATAGATATAAAAGATAAAAACAGATGTCATTGCCTTCATTTGATTGTTACTCGACTCTGCTGTGGGCAGGTTCCGAGAAATGTGATTGGAAAAATGATAGGGAGACAATGCAAAGCATGGTTTGGATATGATTCATTTGCTATTGGAGATCTTTCAGGCACTCGAGCCATCGATTGTGGAAATGTTACTAGTAGGGATTCCTATGTTTTTTAATGTTGTGATTCTTTCACTTCATTGGTTATTTTGGGCAAACAAATGTTTTAGGAATTCCAAACAAGACATCAATGGACATGAAATTTTTTTTATAGTTGCAATGTCTATTCCATGATATTGTGTCTGTATTTTTTGATTGTATTTTGAACATGTCTTTTGATTTTGTTTTTTCTTTTGACTATGAAATTGAAAATACTTGGTATTATGTCCATTTAAACAACAACCAAATCTTGAAGATCAAATTAGTATTACACAATCTTGATTGAAGTCCTTTTAGTTGTTTTGTGTTAAAATATTTTCATGGCTATTAGAAAAGTTTACTTTCATGTTGTTATTTGAGCACATGTTGTTTATATACTTGACCAAGTTCATGCATTAGAGAATTAAATGTTGTTACGAATAAAATGACAAGGATTAGACATCACATCTCATATTATTTTATTTCACAAGTTATCTACAACTTGAGATTTTCAACATGTAATATAGTTAACATGATTGTATCATAAGCTTTCCTTGATGGTTGAATACTAAGTTACTAAGATGTTCTTTTCTAAGGTGATGTTTTATTTGCTTCATTTATACAGGTCATCTGGCCACATAATGGCCACTACCACCCAACTAAAGAAAACTTGTTCTAGTTTCTTGCTTTTATGGGGAAAAGTGGCTTTGACATTGTTGATGTTGGGGTATATGTTGTATAAATCTTTTATACTCTATTTTAGTTTATATTCTATTGTTCATCGTCTTTCATGTCTTACACTCTGCAATGTATCTTTTTTTCTTCATAAAATGAACTCATAACTCAATATTGATGGTAAGAAGCAAGAATTGATGAAAGAAGAGAACAATAACATTGGAGTGACAAATGCAAAAAGACAGAGAGAAGAGAATAGATCCAGTGATACAGTTAGAGCCAATATATATCCTACATAAGACACACACATCGAGAATAATGGTAAAGTCTTCAGAGTTGATGAATTCACCTTCAATGCTTTGACAATAGAATGCTAATGTTTTGAAGTGATGAAACAACACTTCATGTGTAAATTGTAGTCCAACCAATATTAAATTGGAAACTCATATTGTAGACATTTTATATAATATAATTTGTGGTTGAAATTATTTATAGTTGCACTTGATATTGTTTAGTATTGTAATTAAAATATGTAAATTTGTGTTTTCTATATTAGATGAACATGCATTCATATATATATATAATAATTATATATATATATATATATATATATAATATATATATTTAAATTTAGTCTCAATCATACTAATTAATTTATGTTGATTAATAATGAACACACAAAATTAATCTAAAATTATTAAATTAGTAGTTTATATTGATTAATAATGAACACAAATAAAATGAATATATGACTAAATTAGTTGTTTATAATGATTATTAATCAAAGTAAATGAAATGAATATAAAATACTAAATTAGGCGTTTATATAATGAATATGAGACTACAAAAAAAATGGCTATTGCAAATGATAAATTTGTGATTACAAATGAGGACTAAATTTTGCATATATACAACTATTAGCAGTTAATTTACAGTATCTTATAACACAACTAAAATTTAGTCATATTTAATTGGTCATTAATTGGTTTTAAACGATGACTAAAATTTGCATATATATATATCACTATTAGTAGCTAATTTACAGTATCTTATAACACAACCAAAATTTTGTCATATTTCTTTGGTTATTAATTGGTTTCAAATGATGACTAAAATTTGCATAAATATGACTATCAATAGCTAATTTACAGTATCTTATAACACGACAACATTTTGGTCATATTTATTTACTCATTTATTGGTTTTCTCGGGTGACCGTATAGTAGTATATTTTTTTGTATATTTGGTCATTAATTGTGGCAATTAACGACTAAATCAATAACTAAATTAATGACAAAATTAATGACCAAATATGTTACTAGACGATGAAATTGAGGCAACCAATTAATAACTAAGTTAAAAATGACTAAATGTTGGTTACGTTATAAGATACTGCAAATTAGAAAAAAAGGTCATTTATATGCAAATTTTAGTTATTTTTTTAGTTACAAATTAGTGATTTTGTACTAGTGTTATTAGGGAAATAAATCCATGTATTCCGTGAGAAGCCATATGTAAATGAGAAATATCACACAAATATACCTAGTGATGTAACTTATATAGGTCCAAACACATCATTGTGCACCAACTATAATATTCCCCCTACACTTGTAGAAACAGAGGAGAGTCTTACCCTATTATACTTCCCATATAAACAATATTCATAGAAATCAAAATACAAAGAGAAATTAAACATGCCTTCTACCATACCATTCCTATGTAGTACTTTGAGGCCCTACTCTCCGATATGTTTTAGTCCTTGATGCCACAACATAGTATTATCTCCACAGGATGTAGAGGTTTTCCCTTCTTTAGCTATTCTCCCAAGAATAATGGAAATATTTTACCCATCACTAACAATGATTTCCAACAACTTATATATAGTTTCAATCTAAACTCCACTCAACATTATCATTTCTCTTCAATCCATCCTCTAAGTATCCTTTTCAAACACTATTTTTACACATGCATTTCTCATCTTACTTACATAAATAAAATTGTTGGCTAATATTGGGATGTGTAGAGTGTTCTAATCCTTCCATCCATTAGCTTCAACATTACATTTCCTTGTCTTATGATTCCATCTATTGAGTCATCTCTCATGACAACACCATGGCCATCATAGCTTCGATACTTGCAAAAATACTCCCTATGAGGGGTCATATGAAAGGATACACCTGAGTAGACCAACCATGGCTCATGATATACATGTGTACTTGAAGAATCCAAGTAAACATCCTCTCTATTTGAGAAGGTTTTTGTTTCTCTAGAAGGAGCATCATCAAATCCCTTCCTTTCATAACAATTTTGGATGTATAGTATTTCTTGTAATGCCATTGTTTTCCACATCTCCAACATACCTTTATGAATTTTCCTAGAGATTTAGAGCTTCCTCTAGATTTATATCTGTCATTTGAAAATTTATTTTTAATTTTATTATTTCCTCTTAAAGATGAGGTATATGCATTCTGAATTTCCATGTTTCTCCATCTCATATGCTCTAAGAAAAAGGATGAGACCATTTCATTGAAGCGTAAAGTAGTTGCATTAGTACCTATGGCAACAACCAAACTATCCCATGATTATAGTAAATAACAGAAAAAACTGATACATTTATCTGCATCTAAAATCTTAATATTGATAGAAAATAATTGACTTACAACAATATTTAAGGAATTTAGATTCTTTGTCACCAATTCTCCATCCTTCACCTCAAGATATATAGATTTTTCCACAAGAATAATTTGTTCACTAGGGATTTAAGCTAATACAAATCCCATAACTTTTTCCACAATGCCTTCATTGTAGATTCTCCTAAAGAATTTATTGACAATATATCTAAGAGACACAACCATATTGTGCTCTTTTCCTTCCAATCAAACTTGGTCTAGTCTTATGTTGACATCCCCATCGATGTAGTACCTAGATCCATAGCAATTCATTGATCTTTATCAAGCAAGATATATTACATTTTGATCTTCCGCAACTCGAAACTCTACCTATTAAATTTCTCATCTCTATATTTGAAATACTCATTGTTTCCTTTCATTACAAGAATCAATTCCACATATCTTCAATGTAACAGGGTCTACCACAAGCTCAAGCCAAAACCCTTAGCCATAAAAGTGATCCCTTAAAGCCAAAACCACTATAATACCAAATGTAGGTTTTAACCCTATACAATTAATTAATACAAATGGATTGTTAACAAAAAAATATTCAATGGCACACACAGATCAGTATGGAATTTTATTACCCTAGAAAGTCAAACTAGAAAAACCATTTTTTTTAATATATTCTTATTTATAGCATTACAATACAATATTATATCCCTTGGAATACGTGAACCTCTAATCCACTTTCCCTAGATTAGAATACAACCATAGTTCCTTAACCAAAATTAGAAAACCATGGGTTGAACCACTATGCACCATAAAACTGCCAAAAGAAAAATTGGTGTGTCAAAAAACACCAGAAATAGACACCACAAACCACGCAATTCTTTTTCAATGGAAATACCCCTAAATCCCCATGTAGACCATAGAAATTACCTTGTGAAGCCCTTGAAACACCCATCATAATTTACAACATGTGTCTTTAATCATGGAAAGAATACAAAACATACCCAACAAAACCTCTAAAATTACTAGGATGAGTATGTACATTGGATATGGTAAAATGTGTCTATATGAGTGTATCACGTTCCATCCTCGAATCAATTTATATTAGCTTCCAAGACATGGAGTGGCAGTAGATCCTTGACTATAATAATATCCCCTTTCGATGTAGGAAATGTCATGAACATGAGCATCTATTTAATGATTGTGCACTTAATGGATTAACCATTGCTAGAAGGAAGTAAGAAGGTGTATATAAGGAGCATTTTATCAATGGCCCTATCAAATAAAATTCAGGGAAGAAGCACATCAATTTGGGAGCCAATTAAGCTCCCAAAGACAAAAAATTTCCATTGACTCACTTCTAAATAGGAAAACCCAAAGATGAAATCAATGGATGCAGTTTAAAGGGCTATTGTCAAGGCCTCTCCCAAAAGCATAATGGAGGAATGAAAACTAAGTAAAATGTAATAATAGCACAATGAACACAAAACTAACCTACATCCCATGAATAATTGGAAATAGAAATAGATGAGGATGATAGGACTAACTTAGAGGAGGAAGATCCAGACCTGGCCAATGACATTGAAATGAAATAGGTAGATCTACTAGTTCTTATTGAAATACATGGGGAGAAACATATAACCAATCTATTAAAAGGATACCTACAACTCTTATAAAAATAACTAATGAAAGTGAAAATGAAAAAAATCAATCTATTAAAGTTAAGAACAAATAAATATACTCGATAATTAAATTACATAACCTAAACCAATGAAGAAAATGGGTTTGAAAAAACTGAGAGAGAGAGAGAGTGGGAGGGAAATTGTTAGATTTGGAGCTAGTTATATTTATCTCGAATAAGTAATTTCTTGATAAAAGCAAGGTTTAATCATGAAAAATCACATAATGGAATATCAAAGGATGATATGAATTTGAAACTACTTGAAAAAGGTTTGCAAGGTATTTAATTCAGTAGTAAACATCTTTAAAAGATTCCCATGTCTTGCAGTAAAGAAACAAATGAAATTTTCAGCTCTTCATGATCCATTCAAGCATAGCAGAATTATTTACTTTTAATGTTTAACACATTAAAACGAATTTGTTCTGCAAAATAAATCAACCACAGATGCAAAAGAAGTTGATGAAGCAGTTCACCCCTCCTGGGCTACGTCTGCTGGGTCCAAGACTCCCAAATGGGTCAGTCCTCGTTTTAATTAAATGCTCAAAATGAATTTATAGCTGAATAGAAGTCTCTACAGGTGAAATAGACTGTAAAATCGGATTCAGAACACATGAATCCTTCAGTATTGACTGCTGGTTCACCTCCAATGGATACATGCAACCTGAAACAGTTCTCACAATATTAGGCCCTGGTGGCTCCTAGAACTTCCATGGCTCCAAAACTTGTGCAAATGACCTCTGATGGCTGAAAGAATTGTGCCAATGGCTTCAGAACGTCCAAAATACCCAAAATAAAAAACAAATTCGTCCAAAACCGCCTTTCCTAGCCAAAGTTATGGCCATTTAATGATAACTGCCAGTTTCCCTTAAAAGAACTCCAGCTAACTTTAGTGGAGGCCAGTTAGCTCTGCCAAATCTGGGCATCCGCCAAATTTTGCGCCACCGCCAAAAATTCCGCCAATTTCACCTTAACCGCCAGCTAAAATTCCGCATGTGACCATGTGGATGGTTTGGCGGTTTGCATAGGATTCCGCGCTCAGTGGTTAGGGTGGAGCCCACGGTTTCAGGGCTTGGTCGTATGGAGGCGGGGCTGGCCCCTTTCATCCGTGCCCGCCGTCCATTTCAAACGTTAAATATTAAATATTCCGTTAATCCTTTCAACAAGACCATTGTGGCCCAATGGTAAGCCGCAGGGCTGATAAGTGACAGGTCGGGGGTTCGAATCACCAACCCCACCAATTTTAACATATGCGCTCCCCAATACATGTGCTGACATCATCTTGGGCCACGTTGTGGCCTCCGGGCTTGCCACGTGGTAGATTCTAATTGGCTTGTTTCAAAGGAATATTCCATGGAATATTCCGTGGAATATTCTTCTTATTTTTATTTTTATTTTTTTTTGAAAATTCAAAAATTAAGGGTTATTGGGCAATTTTGTTTTTGACGTAACTTTCACATACGGTGACTGTTTTTCGAACCGTTTGTAGTGTCGAAATCGGGAAGACGAGCTCTATCCGGTAATTTAGGCTCGAGCCAATTTTGAGCACTTTCATTTTTGAGCATTTTTCGACACTTGGGACATGAGCCCCTGATCACGCCTCCCCATTGGGAAGCTTTTGGACCCCAAAAGCCTTCAACTACCTGTTAAAGAGGTGAGGGTAAAGCGCCCTCACTCTATCCACCTCCATCCACTTTGCCTTGTTCGGTTTGCTGCCTTTGAGACCAACCCGAACATAATCTACATTGCCCCTCCTTGAAGTGCGTGTCCTTCTATCAAGGATTGTATCTTCTTTCAACTCATCTAAACATTCTGGCGAGAAATCTTCTATAGATGGCAGATGAACAGTGCTTTCATGATCAGCAATCAAAGGAGGTTCATACAAACGTAAGTTCTCCACATTAACAACAGAATACATTTGCATGTAGGAAGGCAAATCTAATTGAAAAGCATTATTTCCAACCTTCTTGAGGATTTTGAATGGACCATAATGAATAGGATTCACCTTTTTACCTTCTCCTTGCATCCTTTCCTTATTGATGTATAGCCATACCTAATCCCCTTCTTGAAACTTGTGATCGACTCTATGCTTGTTGTGTCCTTCCTTGTACTTGCCTTGACTTTTCTCAAGCTGTTCTTGAATTTGCTGAATTCTTTCAATGAATGAACGAGCTTTGTCAACATCACTATGTTCCTCAATGGCGACATCTTTCTCAAGAATGAAATCAAGAGGCGATTTTGGCAAGTAACCAAAACAAGCTTCAAACTGTGAGGTGTTTGTGGAAGAGTGCTTGGCACGGTTGTAAGCATGTTGTATGTAGTGCAAATGTTCATCCCAAAGCTTGGGATGCTTGCTGCAATATCCTCTCAAGAGGTGCACAATGGTTCTGTTCACAACTTCGGTTTGTCCATCTATTTGCGGATGGAAAGTAGTACTTTTCTTCAACTTTGTGTCCAACATCTCCCATAGGTTGGAATCCCTGTCACTAATAATGGAAGTAGGCAAACCAAAGTGAATCCATACATGATGAAAAAATAATTCAACAGTTATAGTTTTCTTACAAGGCATAAGTATACACGTTTTGCTGAAACGATCAACTACTACATATAAATAATCATGCTGCTTTCTAGACTTTGGCAAACCTCCTACAAAATCCATAGAGATGCTCTCCCATGGTCTAGAAGGTACCGGCAAAGGAGTATACAAGCCAAGCTTCCTATTACTAGGCTTGCTGGTAGCACATAATGAACAACCTCTTATGAACCTTGAAACAGAATCTACCATGTGAGGCCAATAGCAATACCTCTGTAGATGTGCAACTGTTTTGCTTACACCAAAATGGCCAGCAATAAGAGAAGAATGAGCTTCCCTTATGACATTTATTCTCTCCCCCTGTGGTATACACAACTTTCCCAAATGAAACAACAAATTGTTATGCATGTGATAGTCATTTTCCTTTACATGATTCCCTTTACTCAAGCTAGTATACACATCTTTAAAGTCATCATCAGATGCATACTGTTCTATGTAACTATCATGTACAATGGAATCATTCTTAAGTAAAGTAACAACACCAATAATAGGCCTTGAAAGCATACCATCAACTTTATTCAGAGTACCTTTCTTGTATCTTATTACCAAATGGAACTGTTGCAAGAAGCCCATCCATCTGAAGTGTCGTGACTGTTGTAACTTGCTTTGTGATTGCAAGTACTGTAAGGGCTGATGGTCGGTATGTATAACAATTTCTTTACCCATCAAATAGTGTTTCCACTTTTTGACGCTTTGTACCAATTCAACACTCCTTATCAATAGGTAGGGATAATTTACAATAGCACCATTAAAATTTTCAGAAATGAAAAGCAATACGAGCCTTACCAGCTGTAGTATAAGAACTTTGCAACCATAGCATTAAATCAACTAGCAATCGGTTTGTACTCTCAAATGGATTGTCTCAAATCCGGTAATGCAAGACCAGACTGAAACTAAATCTTCTCTTCAAGATTCGAAAGCTTTTTGCTGCTTGCCTCCCCATTGGAAAAGCAGTGCTTCAACTTGTCACTGCATGCATAGAAGCTGCTATAGAAGAGAAGTAGGATGAACTTCCTCCAATATTGAGCTGCACCCAAAAAACTTCTTACCTCTATAATAGATTTGGGAGTAGGCCAATTCACAATAGCATCTATTTTAGCAGGATCAATTCTCAAAGCACCTCCTCCTACTATGTGTCCCAAATAAACCAAAGAATTCTTTCTAAATTCACACTTTGACATTTTAAGAAATAATTGATTCTTCTTCGAAACATCAAGTACTTTCCTAACATGCATGACATGATCTTCTCTAGACTTGCTGAAAATTAATATGTCATCTAAGTAGACAATAGCGAAATCATCAAGAAAAGGACGCAAGACATCATCCATTACCCACATGAAAGTTGCAGGTGCATTGCACAAACCAAGCGGCATCACAAGCCATTCAAAGAGTCCTTGTTTGGTTTTAAACGCTGTCTTCCAAATGTCACTTTATTCAATTATTACTTGATGATATCCACTGCCCAAGTCTAACTTAGTGAAATATCGAGCATCTTTCAGTTGGTCTAGCAAATCATCTATCCTGGGGACTGGGTAACGATTCTTTACTGTTATCTTGTTCAAGGCCCTGAAATCAACACACATACGCCAAGTGCCATCTTTCTTTGGAATCAGTACAATCGGTGACCCACATGG
>APFE031739982.1:2367-19561 GCA_000404065.3 Pinus taeda | reverse complement strand
GGTGGATCACCATTACCTCCATGTCCTTTCTTGGAATGATCATCATCCTTCTTACCTCCTGAAGAACCCTCTCCTTCAAGTGGATGTTTGGACCCTTCTCCAGCCAATTTCTCATTTCTTTCTTGGTACATTATCCTCACCATTTCAGTGAGGTCCAGGAAATCCTTTCTGAAGACTCTTTCTTCTTCTCTTGGCTCCGTGTCTTAGGAATTTCTCCTTCATGTTCATACATTCTTGAAGCTTCTGCTGAGACTCTTGAGGGTGAAATTGAAGGTGAAGGTGATGGCTCTCTGACCTTCCTCCTTGACTGAGGATTCTCCCGTTCTCTAGTCAACTGTCCTTCCCCTCTTTTAAGTTTCAACCTGGTAAGAATCAATACTTGCAAGACAGTTAGAAGATATTTGCACAAAAACAATCAAAAGACAACTACACCAGATATTGACTGAAAGAGCATTTATCTACTTTGCAATTGTATAACAAGAGCATTTTGAAGGCTTTCTGGATCGTTTCAGGCTCTGTCTATAGCTTATTTGATTGCTTTTGATACAAAGAAACAACAACATAGCTCTGATACCAACTTGATCTGAATTTGAAACTACTTGAAAAAGGTTTGCAAGGTATTCAATTCAGTAGTAAACATGTTTAAAAGATTCCCATGTCTTTCAGTAAATAAACAAATGAAATTTTCAGCTGTTCATGATCCATTCAAGCATAGTAGAATTATTTCCTTAACCAGCGAGTGTGGAGCCCACGGTTTCAGGGCTTGGTCGTATGGAGGTGGGGCTGGCCCCTTTCATCCCCGCCCGCCATCCATTTCAAACGTTAAGTATTAAATATTCTGTTAATCCTTTCAACAAGACTGTTGTGTTCCAACGGTAAGCCGTAGGGCTGATAAGTGACAGGTCGGGGGGTTCGAATCACCAACCCCACGAATTTTAACATATGCGCTCCCCAATACATGTGCTGACATCATCCTAGGCCACATGGCGGCCTCTGGGCTTGCCAAGTGGCAGATTCTAATTGGCCCGTTTCAAAGGAATATTCCATGGAATATTTCAAGGAATATTCCTTTTTAAATTTTTTTTGAAAATTCAAAAATTAAGGGTTATTGGGCGATTTTGTTTTTGACGTAACTTTCACATATGGCGACCGTTTTTCGAACCATTTGCGGCGTAGGAATCGGGAGGACGAGCTCTATCCGGTCATTTAGGTTTGAACCAATTTTGAGCACTTTCATTTTTGAGCATTTTTCGACACTTGGGACATGAGCCCCTGATCAAAGGAATTAATGGGAAAATAAATTAGAGAGTATTGAAAACATAGTCATTGAAGATAAGTCCACCATATTTAAAATTTAGGAAACAAAATGTGAGTGAGACACTAAGGGAAATAATATCTCGATGTTATAAAAGAAGTGAATTAGTAGTAATTAATGCAAAAGGGTTATCTAATGGTTTGGTTATTTTATGGAACCCTACTCTAGTGGTTTTAGAAAATTTCATGGAAACATTAACCAGTGTCATCACAATTAGCTTTAGGAATATTGGATTAACAAAAGGGGGTACCATCACCAATGTCTATGGTTCCAATATAATGGTAAGGAAACTAGAGTTCTTAGAACTATTACAGAACCATGGGGGCTTCACTTTGTTAACCAATATCTTATCATCTTCATTTATAAATTAAGTTTTAAAATTGTGAAAAATAGAGTCAATATATTATAGCTATTGGAGGGGGGAGGCAATGTGGGTAGGGGGTTTATAGGTATTGGTGGGTATAAAAAGGGGTCTTTGGTAATGTTGGAATTAGGATTATATTGAGAAGGGGGGTGAATCAATATAATGGCAAATTTTAAAATCTTAAAAATAGAAGACAATTCAGACCATTCAACACATCAATAACATAAGAAACACATAAGAACACCATATGTATGTGGAAACCCTTAAATGGAGAAAATGAAAAAACTTTTCTATCTTAACATTATTTTAGGATCCAACCTACTATTACATCAATTTATTGGCACTAAAAAAAATTAGACACTTTTCCTCTAAGATTTATAGGAACTAACCTGAAGGGGACATCGATCCCTTGAAATATACAGACACCATCTTGAAGGAGATGCCTATCCCCTAATATTTACTAGCACCAACCTAAAGGGTACTTTGATCCCCTGATTTATAAGCATGAATATGAAGGAGAATTCAATACTATAATTTACATGCTCCAACCTAATTTTCCTATCTGATCCCCTTTTCATCATATTTTCAAAATGGACCCACGGGTATTCCATCTAATCTTACTCATAAAGATTCCTTAATCTTCGATATTTTTCCTTATATTTTTAGCATTCAGACATGTTTTCACAAATTCATATTGTCAATCTTCCCTCACACTTTGTTGTCACAATTCATATTCTACTATCACATTGAAACTCAATCTTCACACATAGTTGTCAAATTGTTACTCATGCTTCATACTTTGTTGTCATATAGTATTCACACATTTTTTGATCCTTAGGTATTACACGTGTTGTCTCAACAAACACACTTGTTATCTCACTCAACAATCATACTTGATATGTCACTCAAAAATCTTATTTGTTGTCCCTGCAATCACACTTTCTACCACTCTACTTTGCTATTACACAGTCTTGACACATACACTTTTTTCCATTAGACTTTATTGTCATTTCTTGTTAATATGTTTTGTTGTTATACAATAATTTGTTGCAACTTTGCTTTGATGTTACATAATCATTTGCTACAACTATGTTTTGTTGTTACATGTTTCCTACCACTCTATTTTGATTTTTTACAACCATTTGCTGCAACATTTTGTTGTTGTTATACAATCATTTTTTGCAACTCTATTTTGTTGGTATACAATCATTTGTTGCAACTCTAGTTTTTTGTTAAATAAGCATTTTTTCCACTCCATTTTGTTTTTGCGCAGTCATTTGTTGCAACTTTTCTTTGTTGTTATATATACATTTGTTGCAACTCTATTTTGTTGTCACACAGTCATTTGTTATCACTTTGCTTTGTTGTTACATTGTCATTTGTTGGAAATTTGTTTTATTGTTACAAAATCGTTTGCTACAACTTTATTTTACTATTACACAATCCCACTATCACTTGTTGCCACTCATTCAAGAAACAACCTTTCTACCCTTGCATACACACACTTACAACATTCATCCTCACATACATTATTATGTTGTTCCTCAATATTTACATGTGTTTTCACTCACCATACACATTTGTTGCATCTCTCACTCTTTCTTTCTAGCACATTCACAATATTCATTATTCATACTCATTGACTCCTCATACTCACTGTCACAACACTAGCACTTGTTCACCCTCTTACATTTCACAGTCATTCCTATAGCATTTAAGCTCAATTTACTTGACAATCTATTTAAATTATTCCTTTAGCTAATATTTAAATTGATCCATGGTTTAGACACATGGTATTGACCTGTGGTAATGTCCCATGGTATTGATCCATGGTATAGAAATTAAGGCTAACATCAAGGTAAATATTATTTTCCCACTTTGACATGATTACAAAATAAATTAGAAGTTAACAATATGAACAAGATCAAGGACAGTGACGCTGGTGTTGCAACTTCATATGTAATTACACATTGGGTATGCAATTCCACACTGGGGATGCAACTCCACAACATGAATTGCAACTTCACACACAAGTATTGCAACTCTTGTTGCTACAAATTTGACTCTAGTTTTCATTGCTACAACTCTAGCACTACCATTAGCAATGATGATTATGATGCAACATACTCTGGACATATTGAAGTTGTTGCAACTCTCTAAC
Organism: Pinus taeda; assembly: GCA_000404065.3. NCBI lineage: Eukaryota > Viridiplantae > Streptophyta > Pinopsida > Pinales > Pinaceae > Pinus > Pinus taeda. The sequence goes on along the minus strand of APFE031739982.1, from coordinate 15,721 downwards.
TTCCATTCCATTGTTGTGATTCCCTAATTTTCTCATGTTGCAACTCCAACCCCAGTCATTTTTGTTGCAACTTTGGCACTGTGTCTTTTTATAGTGACCATGCTACAACATGGCCTGGACATATTGAATTTGTTGCAACTCTCGAACTTACTTTTCAATGTTGCAATTCCTATATTTTCTCATGCTACAACTCCAAGCCATTCTTTCTAGTATAATAGTCAGTGCTCCAATTCAATTATCAAGAAGCATTCCTTTATGATGATAGGGATATTATTGTCGGAAGCTTATTATATGCTCACAACTGCTTTGGGATATCAAGGATATTTTACTCAAACAAACCATCAATATATTTTTCATTCAGAGCAAGTTGTACATCATCATGCTAGAGCTCGTCATCACACACACACATATTGGTCTTCATTTATCTACCTTGAACTCTAATATAACATGATCAAACACTAACCTACATCAGTCACCACAATTCCTTTGACATCAATAACAACACTAAACAAGACTTGTTCAACACAAGTTGTACATCATCATGCTTGAGTTCATAAGCACATATTGGTCTACACTAACATACATCAATGACCATAATTCCTTTGACAACAATGACGAACCCTATTCAACAATATTGATTAAAAATAGGGATGGTTTAAAAAAAGGATTTTGGGAGGTTTTTATGAATATTTAATGAGGTTAGAGGCATTTTATAGTATCCTACAAATGCAGGTGTTTTGACATAATTTGACCAAGTAGAGGCCCCATGTACAAAAGCTAGCATTAGAGAAATTTTGAGGTTTAAAATGGGCCTCAAAACAAAAATGTACAACCAAAATCAACTTTATAAAAACTAATAGGATTCAAGATGATGATTTCAACGATGGGGGATGATTCACCAATTTTGGAGTGAAAAAGTAAAAAGATTAAAAAATAAAAAGCTACTTTTTTGAACTCGTATTTTCAACTTATATCCCTACAGTTTTACTCAAATTTCAATCAAGAACACTGATTGGATGAAAAATCTATTTTTTCATCCAAGTAGTACCCATATTGCATACTTTCGATGGACCTTGCTACACAAAAAATGAGAAATACATGAAAAACATTATTTCAGTCACATTTTTAATGTATTTCCTATTTTTTGTGTAGTAGGGTCCATCAAACGTATGCAACACGGGTACTCCTTGGATGAGGAATTAAATTCCACATCCAATTAGTGCACCTGCTTGAAATTTGAGTAAAACCGTAGGGGGATAAGTTGAAAATACAAGTTCAAAAAGTAGTATTTTCTTTTTTCCCTCTAAAATTTGATGGTGTAACCTATACTTATTTTATTATTTCCACTATTATTTTATAATATTCCTCAGGAGGCCCATTTTAGACCTCAAAATTTATCTAATGGAACAATGGTAGTTAAAAAAACCTTAGATAATAGGGGGACATCTAAACATGATTATCTCTATAACTGAGAAAAGAAGGGTATTAGGTGCTTGTGAATCCCTTGGAGACAAAAATCAATAATTAGGTGGGTCAAAGAAGTTGACAAGAGCTCTAGGCTTTTCCACAACTATGTGAATAATATAAGGAACTTAAATAAAATATATTATTTGACATAGAAAGGGAACTCAAGACCTATTATAACTAGCTCCTCTCTAAGCCATAAATAGAAACATTGGAAGTTAGAAAAACAATATTGCAACACATCTCCTAGTTAGTCAACCTAGATCAAAATTCTAGCTTAATGAAAGGAATTACTGTGGATCAATAAAAATAATAGTAATGGAAATTATATTAGGAAAATCTACAATATTGAATGGATTTGGAATAGATTTCTTCTAGATATATTGGTTAGTGGTGGGGAAGATGTTTGGAGGGTAGTTGAGAAATCCATAGACACACAAGGAATTATGAAAGCTTTCAACTACACCTTACACTAATTCTCAAAGAAGAGTGAGCTAGAATTCAAAATAAATTCAAATTGATCTATGATACATGAGCATCTTTGTCCCAAAGCATTCTACATTGATCAATTTTAGTTAGTAGTTTATGGAATGAAATAAGAGCATTGTGACATTGCTTTGTTTTTACTATAACAACCCTCGTGAAAATTCCATGTAAAAATATATAAATACGACGGATGATGGGCCATGTATTCCAAGCTGAATGGTGGGAAAGATATCCTGGTGTGTTCTCATTTGGTTGTTTATGGCTAAGGAAAGTGGCAAAGGCAATGGCTAAGGATTTGGAAAGGCATGAGGCATTAATTGGAATTTTATTTATGAAAATAATGGAAAATGAGAGAAAAAGGATGTGAAAGGCCACAAGTTTCATGTAAGGATGAAAATGAAGGAAAATAATGGAAAATAAAGAAAATAAAGGTTTCATTAACAAAAAGGCTTATGAGGATCAGTTGGCAAGTTTCTTCCTTTCAGTATGAACCTTTTTTCAATTTAGCTCTAGAGCTCTCTTGTTATTCTCTCTCTCTCTCTCTCATACTCTTGGAAACTTAGAGATTTATTGGAGGACTTTGTCATTGGAGCAAGAAAGGCAAAGAAGGCAAGAGGAAACAAAGATCAAGCAGGGAAAGGCAAGATCAAGCAGCTACAACAAGCTTCATTGCAGGTATCAACTTGCATGTGTATTTTCCTTGCTAGATTTGGCATGCATGGGATTGCCTGTGTTTCTTTTCTACCATTGCATGAGTTTTTCCAAGTGTGACATTATTCTCAGCCTAGCATTGCGATTTCTTGATAGATTTGATGAGATGGGTTCTCTCATGCGGTTTGTGGGGGATGGTTGGATTGGATTCGAAGCTAAGTGGGGTGGATCTCTGAATTGACAAAAACATGGTGGTAGTGGTCCCTAGATTGGACTAAGGACACACAAATCAACTGGCCTAGTAACCCTTGAACCAGATTGTGGGTTGCAGTAAAGCTAGATTGTGTGCCTCGGTGGGCCTAGGAATCCTTGCTGGTGAATGGAGGGATATACGGTAAAGCCAAGAGGTGGATTTTATCTCCATTAGGCCTAGTGATTCCGGGATGGAATGCACGGTAAATCTCAGAGATTATGTCTCAGTGTTGGGCCTAGTGATCCTTAGATGAGACTGCGGATGCATGGTAAAGCCTAAGAGACTAAGAGGCACTCAAATTCCTCACAGTGTAGGCAGAGAACTTCGGTGGAATCAACATTGATTGGTGGTTTTTATGTGTTATATGAGTCCCACATTCATGCTTGCAATATGGCATGAGGGTGATTGGCTGAAGAGAGACTTGGATTAGCCAATCTATGGTCGGTTGGAATGTGGTAGTCCCATCACCAGTTGTTTCATTGCATTTATTAATGAAAAACTCATTCCCTTGATTTTCATGTGCAAATGTACTAATGTATATATATAGATTTTGATGGCTGATATGTTTATTGTATTTATGTTACTATTATGTTGGTTATATATACATTTACAGTGGAGGGTGTTACGGAGTGGTATCAGAGCCAGGTTCAAACACTTTGACTAGATGGGCTCTTGCATAGGTGCAATGGAGAACAAAGGTTTACATTTTAAACCTTTCTTTCATTTATGTTATAAATTTTCTTCTATGGAATATTAGAATTTGAAATTTTTTCCATATTAAAGGTAAATTCCACTGATAATGTGGTCAAAATTTCAGATATTGGTTCACATTACTTTACGAATTATGATCTAAGAAAGATGGCCTTCCTGAATGAACCTTTAAATAGGTAATGTTGGAATTTATGCAAAAACTCATCTTTTGTAGGCTTAAAAAGCTTAAAAATTGTTCACATTGAGGGGAAATACCACTGATTATGTGGTAGAAATTTCAGATATTGGGTCACAATATTTTAGGCGATATGAGTAGAGGGAGTCGAGCCTTCTGAATGCTCCTAAAATTAGGCCTCAAATAGGTTAGGCTGAAATTTTTGTTATAACTTTTCTTTTGGGCACTCTCAGGAGCTTAAATGTTTTCTATAATGAGGGGAAATCCCATTGATATTGTGATAAAACATTTAGACATTTATTCTCTATAGTTTAGGAGATATGACCAATGGAAGTTGAGCTTTCGGGATACTCCGAGAATTGTGCACCAAATAGGATTGTGTTGGTATTTTTGTTATAAATTTTCATATATGAAATCTCATAAGTTGAAACTTGAACCATACTGAGGGAAAATACTGCTAATCATATGGTTCAGTTTCCTTAACTTTTACTACTACTGTTTAGGATATATATGCACTGAATCATTCGCTATATTAGTTGCATGCAAAATGTTTGATGAAATGCTTAAATGGTTCAATGATTAATTGCATACGAACTGTTTGATAAAATGCCCCAATGAGTATGTTGTTTGTGGTTGGGGATAGTATTGATGTGTAATAGTATTGTTGTAGTTTATATATGATTACTTGTATGCAAATAGTTTTCTATATTAGTTTGCATGTAAAGTGTTTGAAGAAATTATTACATGCAAATGTAATAGTATAGTAGTTGTTTGAAGAAAATGTAAAAGTATGGTAATTGTTTGAAGAAAATGTTATTTTTTAGATGGGATAATATTGTAGTATGATAATATGGATGTAGCTGATCTATTCCTATTTTCATGCAAATAATTTGAAGAGTTTCAAGTAGGGAATTTGAAAGGTTGCATGCAAGGAATTTGAAAAGTTGCATGTAAGGAAATGGAAAAGTGGCATGTTTTTAGTTATTTGTTACAAGTGGAATAGGTGAAATGTTTTAACTTAATCTCATACAAAATGTATAAGAAATAAAAAAAATAAAAATATTCTTTTCAAGTGTGGTTAAATTTAGTAGAGCTTTGGAGATCCCATTTCCATAATTGGACATTGGAGATCGAGCCCTCCTTCTACTTAGTGTGGACCATGGATAGTAAGGGGGTATGCTTATAGGTTGTTTGAAGGCTTGATTAAATGTGTCATATGTGTTTGTGCTTATAAAACTGTATGAAGTAATGCTCTTGTTTTAATACGGTTGTACTAACACAATAGGTACTAAGGCAACTGATATGCACTTGCGTGCAAGTGGGTGCTAGTTTTAGTATTATGACTATGATTGTGAGTTGATTGCCAACTATGACATGGTTATTAGTATTGGTGAATGCTGATTTCAAATTAATAGACACAATGTATTGATTTTTGGAACATGTGATTGACTGTGTATAGAATATATGTCACATACATGTTGATTTCATGATACCTACTTACATCCTTGTATGTTAGGTTACATTTTTGAATATTTTGATTACATGCATCTGTCTTATAGGTTGATTATAAGAATTGATCGATTATGTTCGACTACATGCAGTTATGCGTATTGGTAGTTGGTTTGGCAATGCTTATGCGTACTGTTGGTTGCATGTGGCAATGTGTACAATGGAGTAATGGTTGTTGTCATGCATAAGGTCATGGTTTGTGTACTTGATATGTTCATGCATTGATGACTGGACTCTAGCTCGAATGATCTGTATATGGTTTTTACTCATTTTTTATGTGTGTATATGCAGTTGTTATGCGTGTATGGTCTTGGTTATGATTATGCATGTATAGTAGGTTAAATATGCCTTGTGAAGTCATTGTATGCAATTTAGGTAATCATAGTGCTATTGGATGTTATGATGCTAATATGTTGGTTGAGATAGAGCAGGAGATGCAGATCATCAAATGAAGTTGCAACATTGGACCTTGAAGCGAGGACATGTCATCATACAGGTTTGTGTGTTTGGCATGTAGGTATGTAGGTTAAGGATTGTTATATGCATTAGGGTTATATACATTAGGTTATGTACACGCCTTTTGATGTTATGGTTACATTCATGATAGGTGTTAGTTGATCAGTGTAGCTATATGCACATGAGTAAGATAGCCAAGAATGATAGTAACCTATTGTTGTATGCATTGCTATGTTGTTTAATATTAGATAACCTGATGATTAGGTTATATGTTGTTGATGAGTGCGATATATAGATTATTATTGTTATATGCTATTAGCTTGATGATTAGAGTTATTTCATTGAGATATTGATGTTGTAATTTGGATTGGTCATATGTGTGATCATTATGTTCATTACATTGAAGATCTTGATGTTGTAATTCAGATTTGTCATATGTGTGATCGTTATGTTTATTGCATTGAAGATCTTGATGTTATATGTATTGTGTTAACCTGGTTTGACCTATGCAGATGGTTACGGTTACAATATTCAGGTATGAGATGACATATTTGTGATATGGTGTCATACTAATCTATATTGATTGTACATATGTGATTATTATGCATGAACGACAGATGCTTATGAGCTTATAATATGAACATGTTAGTTAGTTAATATTATGGATATCATGATTTATGTTTGAATGGATATGTTGTGAAGTTATATCGTGCTAAGTAGCTTGATCGTGTAGACAAGATAGCCTCCCCTAAGATACATTAAAGTACGAGCTTGATTATGCCATATATGTGGGGCTTAACTATTTGATTAGGTCATGTAGTTAATTTATTTAAAATGGTATGCTTGCAAGTGGTTGAATGATTAATGAATTGCTTAATATGAGTATGTGTTTCAAATGATTTTTCTTTAAGATGATTGTACTAACATGTATGTGTTGATTGTACTTGAATGTAGTTGATAGTTGTAGCATTATGTCTAATGACTATGGATTATGACATGATTGTCTGTAAAAATTGATTTCAAACTAATAAATATGATTTTCTTGATATTTGGAACATGCGGTTGACATGTGTGAACAGTTGCAGGAAACATGTTGGTATTAGCCTGACAAGGTAGTAGTTGATGTGTTTATATAACTAACAGTTGGGTGATATGACATCGCATAATAAGCCTCGATTGTAGCAAGGAAAAGGTTAAAGAAAGGAATTGGGCAAGATTTCCTTTGCCCATGTTTGGAAACCCTAATTCCAAACGAATGATTTCTTTGTCTATAGGAAGTCTTCTTAACCTTAATCTAGTTTGACATTATGTGGATGCATGCTATATTCATCAACATGTACTTGAGAGGTATATTAGATAGTCTTTAGCTACAGGAGGATCTGTCAAATGATTGGAGTCCCTTGACAGATGGCGTGGATGCATTCAGTTGCAACCAACGTGCTTGTCACAACAAGATTAGGTAATTGGTGTATTTTTATGTTTATTTATGCACTAATAGTTATGTGTTAATGAAAGCATGATGCAGGGAGTTGAATGGCAAGAGAGGTTGCCATGAAATCTTGAAGAAGACTTGGGTTGAAGTTTCCCTGGGAACCATGGGGATTGAGTCATGGTGTTTGTTATTAGTCTTGTGCTTTTGGTATTTTATGAATTATTGAGCTTGATTTGCGGCTTTGTTTATGTTTAGCGTATGGCCATACCACTTTGTTTTTAGAGTCATGTTATATTGGTTTTTATGGTCTTCTTCTTGTTTGTTTCTTATCTTGCCTTTTATGTATTGAGTCTTGGGAATTGGTTGGGAAAGAGGAAAGTTGATGGAAATCGGTAGAGTTGTTTGGTACCCAACCTATGATATAAGACCCAAATGAAGCTCTGTGTATGAGTAAGCGCAGCGGAAGGTAAGACTACGACAGTTAGTTGGATTGGTTGGGTCCATTATGGTAACTGGACAGTAAAAGTGCAAACACAAGAAATGCAACCAGAAAAGGTAAATTAAATGGATCAGAGGTGTCATATTCTTTGGCTATGTTGGGAACTGTTGCTCTCAATGCATGTGCATAAATAAGGAAGTTCTCTTAACCTAGACCTTATGTTATTTGGTAATTATTTTATGAAAATGATTATGTTGAAGTTTATATATGTATACATGTATGTATGTATGTCATTGTCTTACATGATCATGATTCTTTTATGCTAACTTTTATATACGTATGTATGTATCCATTTATCTATGTCACTATCTGACAGGGTCGTTAGGGATCATTCTTGTGGAAGAATGATTTCTTATGTAGGAGAACAACATGAAGAGGTCCTTCCTCTTATGAGGAACCAATTGGCAAGAGTAGCCACGATAAATATAGGAGGTTAGCATCATGTGGAATGATTTGGTATTGTATACTTGTATTACAACTATTTTTATGTTATGACAGGTAATGTTGAAGGATACATTTGCAAAGTGAAAGTAGTGTGGTTTGCAGCATGCTAGGATAAGCATGGATGAAATACTAGAAGCAAGTTTTCTTGGTAAGGACAATGCAGTTTTGGATGTGGAGTACTATTGTTGTGCATATGTTGTATATGTTGTACATGTTGCATCTATGATGTGTGCACTTGTGGCGCTGTGTATACATAACATGTGTACATGTTATTTATGCAATGCTATGTACATGATGGTACATATAGTGTTGTGTGAATATTGCAAATGGGGTGTTGTATACATATTGTACTGTCTTCATGATGTATATGGAGTGTGTGTGCATATGGTGCTTTGTGCATGTTGGATATGCAGTGATGTGTACAGATGATTCTATGTACATGTTGGATATGCAATGCTATGTACATGTGGTGTCACGTACTTGTCGTGTGTGTGGTACTATGTACATGTGGTATTGTGTATGTGTTGTATAGTGGTGTAGTGTACATGTGGCAATGTGTACATGTTATGCAAGTGGTGCCATGTACATGTGAAGTTGTGCACACGTTGTGCAGGTGGTGTGGTTTAATAGTGGTACTGTGTACATGTTGTACATATGGTACTAGTGTACATGTGGTATTGTGTGCATGTCATCCATGTTGTGTTATGGGCATGCAGTATTATGTATGTGCATCACGTAGTCTTGGTATTGATGCGTGTGTACTCGTTGTGTTGTACTCTGTGTAGGTACATGTATTGGGTGGTATTGCACATCAGGTATAGATGGATGCATAGTGTTGCACACTGGTTGTAGGTGTATGCATTGTACGTCAGGTGTAGGTGCATGTATTGCATGGTGTTGTGTGTCAGGTGTGGTTGTATGTGTGTGATGCACACTATGCGTATGTGCACCTAATAAAGGAGAAGGCACTAGGTGTTTTTTGGTTGTGGCAATCAATCTAGTGTCTATACAAAAGAACAAAGGCAGAAGTAAGGATCGATGAAGGATAGGTATTGGTATTATATTTCAGTTTTATTATGCATGTGATTTATGATTCTGGTATATGATGATTACATGTGAATTATGATTCTGGTTTATGATCTATGATTCTGATTTATGATCTATGATTTTGGTTTATGATCTATGATTCTAGTTTATGATGGTTACATGTGATTTATGACTTTTATCTATGATGGTTGTGTTTTGAGATAACCTGATGTGGTATCTTTTTATATGCTGATTTGGTCAAATATGCTAGGTTGACTTGTTGTGACAGGAAACAAACAAGATTGCAAATGTACCTTATTGACGAGCTAGCAATGAGGTATGATGTGAATTTATTTCAATTTATTTTAAATCTAATGGAAGTTATGTGGTTGGTACAGGAATTGAAATAGGAAATAGTATGTTGGTAAACCACTTCAGGGCCATTGTGGGACACTGGTACCCAATAGTGTCCATTGATTGTTGTGATCATGCTATGACCGATATGATGTGTTGAGGCAGGTATATGCCTTGGTTTTTCTATCTTCTGATGCGAGGAAGCCTTGCTAAGGGATGGACTGCCCCAGGATGGGGGTGCCAGTGGAACTTGAAAGGTGAGTGATTGCACGAAAGGGGTGACCGAATTCCTCAGGGACTGTGTAGTAGAGAAGGGAAGGTCACGGATGGATTTTTTTGGTCATTAGCATTGCCAGATGGAATCAAATGCACATTGGGAGTGCGCCCTGCAACAATGAGATGGTAACTGTTCACTGAGAGGACAAGTGGTGCTGGTTTATAGCGCTAGACATTGGATGCAGATTTGACTTTGCAGTGTTTTATGGACTTCCTAAGAAGGAGTTAGATCCTAGTATTACTTTGAGGCTGGAGGTTTGAACCTCTAGATTCCATTATTGTTGATGCAAACATCATATTATTTTATTTGCTGGTTGAGAAAATGTGCATATGTGCATATGTATATGTGGTTATTGTAAATATCATAATGAGCTATGTTATAAAGCTCTGGTATGCGGTATGTTGTCAACTTGTCATGATGTTTCTATTTTGAGCAGGTATTTCATGTTAAATACTGTAATGAGCTATGTTATAAAGCTCCATGGGCAGTATGTTTTGTTTTCAACAGTCATGTTGGTTATAGGTGTCATTGAACACCAAGGATGGTGTTCCCCCAAGGAGGAGGGTTCTGTAACAACCCTAGTGAAAATTCCATGTAAAAATATATAAATACCGTGGATGATAGGACACGTATTCCAAGATGAATGGTGGTAAAGACATCCTAGTGTGTATTCATTTGGTTGTTTATGGCTAAGGAAAGTGGAAAAGGCAATGGCTAAGGATTTTGAAAGGCATGAGGCATTAATTGGCATTTTAATTATGAAAATAATGGAAAATAGGAGAAAAAGGAGGTGAAAGGCCACATGTTGCATGTGATGAAGAAAATGAAGGAAAATAATGGAAAATGAAGAAAATAGAGGCCTCATTAATAAAAAGGCTTATGAGGATCAATTGAAAAGTTTCTTCCTTTCATATGAATCTTTTGTCATTTTATCTTTGGAGTTCTCTCATTATTCTCTCTCTCTCTCTCATACTCTTGGACACTTGGAGCTTTCTTGGAGCACATTGGCATTGCAGCAAGAAAGGAAAATAAGGCAAGAGGAAGAAAAGATCAAGCCGGGAAAGGCAGGATCAAGCAGCTACAACATGCTTCATTGCAGGTATCAACTTGCATGTGTATTTTCCTTCCTAGATTTGGCATGCATGGGATTGCATGTGTTTCTTTTATACCATGGCATAGGTTTTACTAGGTGTGATAGTATTTTCAGCCTAGCCTTGCCATTTCCTAATATCTTTGATGAGATGGGTTCTCTCGTGTGGTTTGTGGGGGATGGTCGGATTGGATTCGAAGCTGAGTGGGGTGGATCTCCGAATTGACAAACACATGGTGGTATTGGTCCCTGAACTAGATTGAGGATACAAAAATCCACTAGCCTAGTAACCCCTGAACCAGACTGTGGGTTGTGGTAAATCCAGATTGTGTGCCTTGGGGGGGCCTAGGAATCCTTTTTGGTGAATGTGGCAGGATATTTTGTAAAGCCAAGAGGTGGATTTTCTCTTCGTTGGGCCTAGTGATTTCGAGATGGAATGCACGGTAAAGCCTAGAGAGTATGTCTCAATGTAGGGCTTAGTGATCCCTGGACCAGACTGTGAATGCACGGTAAAGCCTGAGAGACTAGGAGGCACTCAAATTCCTCACGGTGTAGGTGAATAACTCCAGTGGCATCCACATTGATTGGTGTTTTTGATGTTTTCTATGAGTCCCACATTCATGCTTGGAATATGGCGCAGGGGTGGTTGGCTGATGAGAGACTTGGCTCAGCCAATCTATTGGTTGGGAGGAACATTGTAGTCCCATCACCGGTTGGTTCATTGCATTTATTAATGAAAAATTCATTCCCTTGATTTTCATGTGCAAATGTGTGTGTGTGTATAATAATATATAATATATTAATAAAATTTAAATTAAAATTAATTAATTGGATGAATTTTTATTTTATTTATTTTATTTTTATTTATTTATTAATTTTATTTTATTTATTTATTTTTTATCGCTGATATGCTTATTGTATTTCTAGTCCTATTATGTTGGATATATGCACATTTGCCCGAGAGGGTGTTACATTTATGATATTGCAACTCCACATTTATGTTATCACAAATTTAGTCACTAGTTTTAAAACACTGATACTTTCAATGTCAGCATTGATTTGTAAGAGATAATTCTAAAAGTGCTAACAGTTTCAGTGTCAATGTTGATTTGTAATAAACAAGGTTAAAACGCTAAGAGATAGAATATTAGCATTATTGTATATTCTGAAAATAAAAATGCATTGACATTTAGAGTAACAACACATATGTGTAAAAATGGTGAGTTAAACTTTAACAACTGGAGTGCTAGCACCAAAGGAAAATTCAATTTTTATTATGACCAAATAATGTACTGATAGAGCACACGTCAGCAAATGAATGAAAATCTGTCAAGCTTGTGTTGATAAATCAGATGGTGATATGATGTGATGGGTGTCTCGGTTCCGCCGTTGTGAGGTAATATTTTGTTAAAAGGTTATGATTGCACAGAATTTTTTATGTAAGCACCAGTCAAGTTGATTATACAGTTTATCCATTTCCACAATGTAAAATCATTTATTTTAAATGGTAAATCATGTATGATGTATGGTTAACATGTTATATGTTTTACGCCAAGATAAATAAAGTTGTTAGTATCTCGAAGGCTCGGGATTGAATCCCTCTCCCAGTTCTGTTGTTAACGTTTAACACTGAAATCTATGGGAAGGGGTGGAAAATTGCATAAACGAGAACCAAAACCACCTGAATTGCTTGAAATCTATCCAGAACTTCAACAACTTTTTCAAGAAGCAGAGTGGGAATTATTATTCTCCCAATGTACAAGTTATCACATGTTGGAATTCAGAGGCACAACAAACATAAATACACAGCAGAATTAACACAGCACATGTGACACAGTATTTAACGTGGTTCACCCAACCAATCTGGGCTACGTCCACCAAACATAGGCATCAAGAATATATTAATCAAATTGGAGATTACATCAAGAAATCCTCACACTCTCTTAACAAATCATCCGAATGATTGCCTGTTATATAGCATAGACGAATCCTAATAGCCTCATCAGATACATTTCCCCACATCAAAATATAGAGGCCATTACCCCTCCCACAACCCTGGACTTAATTGATAAGGACCTGAATTCCTAATTGTTGTCACCTTCCACGATTTTTGCCCTATTTAACTTCAAAAGAAAATCTCAACAATCTCGCACCTGGACACACAATTCTGCCTTGATTGCCCACGTTATATTATATTATCTTTGTTGCAAAGCCAAGAGAATGCCCAAACACCAGCGTAGCTTCTCCAACAAAACTGGTTTCATGAACATGTCTGCACAGTTCTCCTTTGTATGCACCTTTTCAAGAGAGACTCCCTTTTCAGTGATAACCTGTCTTACAAAATGGTACTTAATTGGAATATGCTTTGATTTACTATGATAGGCCGGATTCTTAGCCAAATGTATTGCACTTTGACTATCACAAAGTAACCTAATGTTGTCCTGTAACCTACCAAACTCACCAAGCAAACCTTTCAACCAAACCGCCTCTTTGCAAGCATGAGAAGCAGCAATGTATTCTTCTTCAG
>APFE031739977.1:0-19440 GCA_000404065.3 Pinus taeda | reverse complement strand
TACAAAAGAAAATTAAAAATATAAATTGTTGTTTACATAGAAAAATGTAGGATGGTGGCCCTCAAATTTAGAAGGTTAATTCCATTCTATGAGTTGTCCCAATATTTTTCTTCATATATAGAATAAAAATAGATTCCAAAATGAAATGTATATAACTTATGAACAACCAACAATGTGTTTTGTCATTGTTTAGTATCACTAACATCATATTGTGAACTAAAAATTAGTGCTATAATTCAAAATGGAAAGAGTAAACTTTTACGGATAGAAAAACAAATAACATTCTCTTACAAAATATGACATTTTATAAAAAGACATATAAATATCATAATTACATTTTAAAATATATTTCTTTATATATTTGTTCACTCATATCTAAAAAACTAAGAAAAATTTATAAGGTTGTATTTACTAATTTTATAGAATTTAACGATACAAATTTATTTTTATGAAATTATTTATTTTAAAATAATTTTAATTACCATGGGTAAGTTGTGAGATTATGTTGTGAAACCTAGATATAAGAGAATAAGATGTGTGCAATAAAGATGTAGAATACGAAATTTTTGCATTTTGTAAGCCACATCAAAATTAGGGCCAATTAGCATTCTACAACTAAAATATCTTAGTTCTATTTTGATGTATTTATTTGCAATGTAGAAATCACTAAGAAACATCCATCTTGTAATTCTATTTCAAATTGGTAAAATATTCTTCAATGCTTTAATTTAGCTTCTACGATACAAATTATGCGATAAGGCTTACTTTTCCTTACACACGAATTTTTACACTCTTTGTGATGCAGGAGCATCGGAATTAGCCAACAATGTGGAGGATTGTCCACATGTTGTGGCTAATCACAGTAAAAATTCATTGACGGGTTTGCCAAATTCGGGATTACTAGGAAGAATAAACTTCTCAATTAGTTTGTTATTGTAATAAGTGTGAGATTGCCTTATTTTAGAACAGAGATAAGGTTGTTAAACAAATGTGATCGAGAGTGAGAAGATAAGAACTTTGCTGTTATGATCTTTCAACAAAGCAGGAGATCCCGTGCGCTATTATTAGAAAATAAGATAATCATAAAATTGTGGTGGGGCGAGAGCCTAGGGTTTTTTTATAAGAGAGAAGGAGAGATAGTTAGGTGGATTTTTGTGTGGAGCAAAAGCTCAAATTAGTAGCGAGGTGTGTGTGTAAAAAAAATTAGTGATCAGTCTCTGTGTAATTGGGAAAGAGCCGATACTCTGTTCCATTCATTGAATAAAATTATGGTTTGTATGCTGACAGAGGTCAATTCTTGTGAATGAGGCCTGAGACAGAGACCTTGTATTGCTATTTTCTATGAATAGAATTTGTGCTGTGTGTATCATTTTCCGATGAGCGTGAACTTGAATATCAGTCTTTTTATTGTAAACTCAGGAATGAAATGATAGCGGCCTGTGTGTGTTCTTATTTTAGAGAATCTCATTATTAATTCAAACTCAGCATAGTGGGAATTGGCGAGTTGCAAAAGTTATTTAATGTATGATTTGGTGTAATCATCTGTTGGAACCTTTAAACGAAACTTAATTGTCAATCGATTTATCGGGTCTGTGTATAGCCTTCGTGTGGACCGGAGAGGGTTCATATCACAACGGATGACACTGGGAAATGAATGCGAAAAGCTGTAAAGTTGGTTGAAGTGAAATTGGATCCGATAACATAATATCGGAACTATGGATCACCGATTAGATCGGATCAGAAGGTGTTTGATATTTGCATTGGAGCGGAACTATAGTAATGGTCTATAATTGCGGCATTCAAGAGAATTGTGATTAGGTGTCTTTGGATAGTTATCACATCAGGAACGATGTAAATGCCCAAATTCCTGTGTCATATTAAGGTTGCAAGTTGAGTTAGATCAGTCAATCAAATCCAGGTGGAAATGGACAATGTGTAGTGGAAAATAGCGATTTGCACTTATTGATCAATATTCACACCTCCGCAAACATATTAGCTTGATGGATACTCAGAATGCTCGTGATATTATTGATGTGTTAGTGTAGATGCTAAATGCTTTGGATCCTCACAGTAAGGAGGGCGTAAAGCAAGAAGTGATAATAGATCTTGTAGAACAATGTTGTTCTTACAAGTAGCGGAATTCTGTTTCTGTGCAGAGTCCAGAGTATGACATTGAATGAAGACCATTCCCACTCAAATGGGGTTTTGCGTGGCCACAAAAGACCTCCTTACAATTTGATAAAGCCTTTTGGGTTAAAAGACAAGCGCATCGAGGTTGCTTTGTGAGATCTAGAACCTTTGGTTAATTTTTCCTTAGTGTCTGGTTCAGGATCAAGCCCTACCATCAGATGCTATTCACCAGGAAGTATTGATGAAGAATTAAGGCTAGCTGGGAGGATATTTTTTGATGATGGTGGTTTCTGATTAATGTGGAGAACAAGCTTGCTTCAGTTAGCAAGATTTGAATTGGTACAGTGTGGACTTTGGCAAAAAAACGAAACAATAGTCTTGAAACTTGTTGCAAGCTATCTGGAGCCCTCCGAGTCACAACAACTATTGGAATTATTGAATAGTAATCAGCTGAAGATCACATACCAGAATTAAGATTGGGCTTTGAATTGCTAAGTCTAATGTTATCTGTCATGCTCTCAATCAATTCAGTTCATAGTCATCTATCAAATGGGAGCTGTATCCTAAGTTTAATGGGTTAGAAGCTAAAATAGTATCAAAATTTGAAATTTTTTCGATGGTAAGTTGTAGATACTGGGTTTGGCGGGCTTACCCTGCATAATTTTTGGTATCAGAGCCAGCTTAATGCTCTGAAAGATTGTTTTGGGAAACTGCATTTTAAATTTTGCCAGATGTATAATTGCCTGAAGTGCGTTGATGAATATGAGGATCAGGCTATAAACGATGTTGAGATTAGAATGGAGAAGCAGAGAATACCCAGGAAGGTCTGGTAAGAATGTTTACGTTGATTGCATCACTGATTTGATTGAAGATTGTTTAAAAATTGTTGAATGCAATGGTATTGATGATCGGAAGAGCAAAGATTGGGTAGGCAAAACAAAATTTTCTTACAAACAGGTTGTCGGAAGGAATTGATAGTAGTTGAGAGATACTTTGATGTGAAAAGATTGTGCAGGTCAGTGGAAGCAGTGGATTTGCTGAAAGATGGAATGAGATGTACCAGCATCATAGCATATGAGCTATGTAAAGAAGATAGAGCAAGAAGAAAATCCCAGATGTGTAAACGTGACAATACCCCGCAATAAACAAATTTACTGGATGAAGAAGGTAGTGAGCAAGAAGTATTCAAGAGGAGATGAGAACAACTTCCAACTGAGGTTGGGTAGAAGTTGATGCGGCAACTCCACAACTGTGATTTTGGATAGGGGATAACAATTCCAGCAAGAAGAGTGCTGGTAGAATTGTTAGTCAGTGAAAGGTTCAAGGAAAGAACCAATAGGTGCCAAAAGACTAAACTCAGGAAAGTTTGGTGAGGCATGAAGGAGACTTGTTACAGGCGAAATGGAAAAAGTTAGTTGCAGCTCACTAGTGAACAAGGAAAGTTCACCAGAGGAAGGAAAGGAATTGAATATTGATGGTCATGACAGGGGTACAAAGGAAAGTCACAGACATAGGGAAAAGAGGGCTGAAGCAGTTGGACTCAAAGGAATGAGTAAAGAAGAAAGGGACATAGGGTTGGCTGAGATGAAGGCAGAACTCAGTCATTTGGAGAAGCTGGTATTGAAAGGAATTAGAGAAAAATGGAAACAATGATTTTATGTGGGAAGAAGAGTTAAATGGCCTGTTAGAGAATTGTTTGCTGAGAAATTATTACTTCGAAGAACTAAGAATGAAGAAGTAGAATACATCTGTGAACCAGAGAAAGGACCTCTCCTTGGGGAAGAAGACGCTGATGACAATAGAGAAGAACTAATCTATGCAGATCAGAATGAGAGGAATGTGTTGACATCATCCATACAGAGAAGAGGATCTCATATTTTTGGGATTAATTATTTTTGTGAATGTAAATTTGCAGGTATGCAACTTAAAGAATTTGAACCTATGAAAGGAGCAAAGGCAAGACAAGAAAGAAAGGAGATGCATAAGGATTTTCAAGACTTCAATTGGTGGAGGAAATTAAAAGGTATGGCTGAATGGTTATGTCTTCTTTTAGTAGAAACTTATTGGATCATATTTGAAGGAATTTTAGCGTGGAAAGAAGACCAATGGGAAATGGAAACAGGGAAGGAAACAAATGCATTGCATATTTATGAAGTGAAGAGAAGGAAAGATGACACCGAGAACTTAGTTGAAGAAGGTAAGCCAAGGAAATCTTTGAAAGATCAAAGTCTTATCAGAGAAGAGGAAGAGGCATTATTGTCTTATTTGGACAAACTGAGTATTGGAGGAATTTGTGTAGAACAGGAAGGTATTCTGCAAACTTATGATGAAGTTGCCAAGTATAGTCAAGAAATTTCAATCCCAGAAGTTTTCTTTGATGATGAAGAAGAAATCAGAAATGTTGAGGAAGAATTTCTCAATAATTTAGTGAACTATCAGAATAGTTGAGAGGAGCATGAGGAGCTGATCATTGAGGCCTCAAATGAAGAGCCTTGCATTTTTGAAACTGACATGTTGTGTATGTTTTCAGGTTTGGCAGGTGAGGGACAACGATTGGACAATGTGCTTATGCATGTTGATGAAGAACTGAGATTACTAGAAGAAATGGCTGAAACAGAAAGATATTTTGAACATGTATTTAATAATTTTTAGAATGATGGTATTGACAAGGAAATTGTCATGATTAAAGGAGCTGAAGATAAACAAATGAAGGAGGAGTTATATGCAAATGACATGTTTATTGAATATGGAAAAATTGACATTTTGCTGGAAAAGTTATTAGACAAATCTGAAGACATAGAGGGAAGAATTATCTTTGATGATAATGAAAGAGAGGCTGTAGAGTACAAACAACAGATTGTAAATGGAAAAGGCAAGGAAGATTTGGACAAAAAATTTATAATTTGTATGGAAAAGGAGAATGTACAACAGACAGATGTCAGTGGAGTTCAGTTAAAGAGAAATGGTAAGAAGGAATTTGAGAAATTGTGGAAGATGAAATTAGATGAGAACAGGGACAGCAAGAAGGAGAAATTGACCACAAGAGTTTGTATCAGTGAGAACAGGGGACAACAGCAAATGAAGATTTGGAAATTTGGAGGAACAGAAGTGACAGTGGTAGAAAAATTAAATCAACAGCATAATGAAAGTGATGACCAATTACAAAGTAAAGTTTGGGATACCGGATGGACAACAGAAGAAACACATGACCAGGAGGTCATGGAAACTTTCAACTTCGGGAGTCTGATGTAGGAGGATCGGAATTAGCCAGCAATATGGAGGATTTTCCACATGTTGTGGCTAATCACAGTAAAAATTCATTGACGGGTTTGCCAAATTCGGGATTACTAGGAAGAATAAACTTCTCAATTAGTTTGTTATTGTAATAAGTGTGAGATTGCCTTATTTTAGAACAGAGATAAGGTTGTTAAACAAATGTGATCGAGAGTGATAAGATAAGAACTTTGTTGTTATGATATTTCAGCAAAGCAGGAGATACCGTGCACTATTATTAGAAAATAAGCTCATCATAAAATTGTGGTGGGGCGAGAGCCTAGGGTTTTTTTTTTAAGAGAGAAGGAGAGATAGTTAGGTGGATTTTTGTGTGGAGCGGAAGCTCAAATTAGTAGCGAGGTGTGTGTGTAAAAAAAATTAGTGATCAGTCTCTGTGTAATTGGGCAAGAGCCGATACTTTGTTCCATTCATTGAATAAAATTGTGGTTTGTATGCTGACAGAGGTCAATTCTTGTGAATGAGGCCTGAGACGGAGACCCTGTATTGCTATTTTCTATGAATAGAATTTGTTCTGTGTGTGTATCATTTTCTTATGAGCATGAACTTGAATATCAGTCTTTTTATTGTAAACTAAGGAATGAAATGATAGCGGCCTGTGTGTGTTCTTATTTTAGAGAATCTCATTATTAAGTCAAACTTAGCATAGTGGGAATTGGCGAGTTGCAAAAGTCATTTAATGTATGATTTGGTGTAATCATCTGTTGGAACCTTTAAACGAAATTTAATTGTCAATCTATTTATCGGGTCTGTGTATAGCCTTCGTGTGGACTGGAGAGGGTTCATATCACAACGGATGACACTGGGAAATGAATGCGAAAAGCTGTAAAGTTGGTTGAAGTGAAATTGGATCCGATAACATAATATCGCAACTGTGGATCACCGATTAGATCGGATAAGAAGGTGTTTGATATTTGCATTGGAGCGGAACTGTAGTAATGGTCTATAATAGCGGCATTCAAGAGAATTGTGATTAGGTGTGTTTGGATAGTTATCACATCAGGAACGATGTAAATGCCCAAATTCCTGTGTCATATTAAGATTGCAAGTTGAGTTAGATCAGTCAATCAAATCCAGGTGGAAATGGACAATGTGTAGTGGCAAATAGCGATTTGCACTTATTGATCAATATTCACACCTCCGCAGACATCTTAGCTTGATGGATACTCAGAATGCTCGTGATATTATTGATGCGTTAGTGTAGATGCTAAATGCTTTGGATCTTCACAGTAAGGAGGGCGTAAAGCAAGAAGTGATAATAGATCTTGTAGAACAATGTTGTTCTTACAAGCAGCAGAATTCTGTTTCTGTGCAGAGTCTAGAGTATGACATTGAATGAAGACCATTCCCACTCAAATGTGGTTTTGCGTGGCCACAAAAGACCTCCTTACAATTTGATAACGCCTTTTGGGTTAAAAGACAAGCGCATCGAGGTTGCTTTGCGAGATCCAGAACCTTTGGTTCATTTTTCCTTAGTGTCGGTTTCACGATCAAGCCCTGCCATCAGATGCTATTCACCAGGAAGTATTGATGAAGAATTAAGGGTAGCTGGAAGGATATTTTTTGATGATGGTGGTTTTTGATTGATGGGGAGAACAAGCTTGCTTCAGTTAGCAAGATTTGAATTGGTACAGTGTGGACTTTGGCAAAAAAACGAAACAGAAGTCTTGAAACTTGTTGCAAGCTATCTGGAGCCCTCCAAGTCAGAACAACTATTGGAATTATTGAATAGTAATCAGCTGAAGATCACATACCAGAATTAAGATTGGGCTTTGAATTGCTAAGTCTAATGTTATCTGTCATGCTCTCAATCAATTCAGTTCATAGTCATCTATCAAATGGGAGCTGTATCCTAAGTTTAATGGGTTAGAAGCTAAATTAGTATGAAAATTTGAAATTTTGCCGATGGTAAGTTGTAGATTCTGGGTTTGGCGGGGTTACCCTGCATCACTTTGTTACTTCCTTATTTCTATATATAAGTGTTTTATGACTGGAAGTCTAGTTTCAATAAGTTGGAAAGGAAGGCAGTACATGTATTTAAATACTTGCAATTAGGATTTAAAGGGTTCTTAATGACTATAACTTCAAAAAAGAGGAAACGTTTGGGTACGTAATGAGAGAAATTGAACAATTTTATTGAAGTTTGTTAGCTACAGTGTTGGGAGAAAGTAGCAATAACTCCTATATACAGTTCAAACTTATGTTATTGTCAAGGGTTGATGCAAAAATGGAATTCATGCATAAAATATATTGTGTGTTCGGAATGCATGCGGTGACTAAGTAAATAACATTCTAGTGTAAATGTTTTAAGAAGGTTTAAATTCAAAATCTGGACATCATAGATGGAACCTCTAACTAGAAAATGACCACATGGAATTATCTAAGAGAGTAATAACTCTAATAAATTGGATTTATAAGTGTTGATATTGCTAAAAAAAATGTAGCTCCAATAAGACATTGCTAGGAAAAAAAGTTGAAGAGTTTGAAGTGAGGATTAAATTTGCAAAAGAAAGACTTGTGGATCTTTGAAGAAGATTATTTGTTGAGATCTCATGTGTTGGGATGATGAATATCATGAGTTATTGGAGGAAGGAGAGGACATTTCAGAAGCAAGGATGGGATATAGATAGAAGTGTTGGTGCTTTTTTCACATCTAGCTTCCTGTGACAATCTCCAACTTGGAATAAAGATGAAGGATTTACCTTATGAAAGGTGGGATAAGAGGGAAGAAACATATCATTAAGGGCCATAAAACAATCAAATATTTTAGGTAAGTTCTATTTATCCTAACAATAATAGGAGGAAAAAGATAAGAAAGGTGAAATTGGAAATAACTGTCCATCAATATGGGCCCATAAAAAAAGTGAATGGTGAATCCCACCTATGTTTGGTAAGGTATAAGTTATCATATTTAATGGTTGAGGTAGTACGTATAACACAAGAACAACTCAGAGTTCTTATTCAATAGGAATTTAATCACCCTTGAAGTACAAGGGTCACCCGTATGAATAGAGAAGATAGAGAGAGTAGTGAAGGATAGTATAAGAGCTCTTAGTAGGACAAAGATTGTTCGAAAAACACTAACCTTCATAAATTCCTGAAGGTTGCAAATATACATCTTGTTCATAAATGTGAGGAAGCTAATTAAGATATTAAATTATTAGATACCAAGTAGTATATAATTTTTTTGGGGTCAATATTTACAGTGGATTAATTTTCCGTGATTTTCAGTAAAACAGTTTCCATAGAAGGTGATATAAGTGTTAACTAACCTAGACTATGTGTCGTGTTGAACATTTATCCCCCTATTAGCGAAAAAAATGATTACCTTTCCCATTGAATTTAAGTATATTTTATTAGTTTTCCATATATTTTAATGTGTTTACCAAAAATTATTTATTAGGTTGTCAATAACTATCTAATATTTTATTTTCATATTGTAATATCAATCTATTCTGAATCACATGGAAGGTGTCTTAAATATTTCACATTCATTTAAAGGGGATTTTTGGTGAATAAAGTAGTTAGTGAAAATATGTATTATCGTTTCATTATATTTTTGTTTCTTTCCTTTAAATTCCATTCATAAAGAAAAAAATGAGAATGTATTCAAGAATTGAATAATTTTAATAGAAATATATATCTCTAAAATTTGTTGAAATTAAACACAACAACATCATAGAGTTCAATAAATGACCCCCACATTTAACTCAACATTCATTAGAAAAAATAAATGAAAATGAATATATCAAATATTTAAAAAATTATATTACAAATATATATTTATGCTAATTAATATAGATATTAGTGATTAAAATATATATGGGAATAGACATTTCACAAATATAAAAAACACATAACTGAATTTGTTAAAGCATATTTATGCTTCCTTAATTGCCAAATTTTTTTTGTTTCAACTTAACGTGGATGACTATTTGTTTATTTTATTTTTATTTTTTTAATTAACCTGCCTAGGTTGATTGCCAAGGGAATATGTGCAAAAGATGTTTCTCTGAATTCTTATTAATGGTTGTAGTGTGTTACAAAGTTTGTTAGGTTTTATTGAATTTTAATAAATTAAAAAATTTAGGTTCTCTCCAGTTTCCTAAGGATTTAAGATTATTCCAATTTTAATATGCAATTTTTCTTTAACAAAATGGTTGATTTTACAATAAGATGTGTAATTCTTTTTTTATCCTCAAATTAAAATTGGCAAATATCCTTTTTATGCACGGTTAATTACGTACATGTGTACCTTGGTAAGTCATTCTTTGTGTTGCAATAGTTTCTTTTCTTTTATTTATGAAGCCTTTGCCTGTATCAACCATATTAATATTTTTCATGTGATTGTGCTAGGTTTATTACGCTCATGAAGAAGGATTCCTGAATTTTAATTTAATTATCAATAATTAATAGGTTTGATGCTAGGGATTCAATTTGAATGCCCACTAAGTATTTTTAACATTACACATGAATAAAGGATGGAGAATTATTTAAAATTTATCTTTGACGTATTTTCCTTTTAAATTTAGTTAAAAAGTTGTTTACAAAATTATATTAAAATATACTATATATAAAATATTTGACAATAAAATGATTTATGCCTTTTATTATGGCTAGTGTAATGATATAAGCAAATGATTTGTAAAATCGTATAACAATAAATCCACGACAAGCATCGCCCTCTATTTAAGCATGTGCCATGATTTGCATCTTCATCCTGGTGATGAACCACACTTGCTAGTTAGAAACACGTCAAAAAAATTTCTCCTATGTGATTTCTACCAAAAAGACTCTTCTTAATATACTATGGATCACAAAAGCCCGAAATCAAGAATCAAAACATTAAGAAATTTCCCAAAATAAAAAATCATAAAACTTTACTAAGTTATAACTTTATTATTATCATTATTATTATTAATTGTAAGCCAACTTTTGATCTTTATATTTCGTTCAAAAATAAATATTGTACATGCATGTTCAAAAATGAACTAGATGGGCTCAACCTACCCAGAGGAAAACCAAGACTTTTGACCATCTCGTGGAGTCATATGCTCACAAAAATTTAATAGTGTTGATCATGTCTAATAGCACTAAAAACACTGCAATCTCATGCTAACCTCTAACACTAACTAGAAATTACACATAGGCTACTAATTGTGAATAAAAAGTATCAATCATCAAATGATTCAATTGGGGATGGATAATTTGCAATGGATCCCTGCTGGTCCAGTGGGATATTACATGGCATATGAGTATCAATTCTTTCCAGTCACGTTATCACATGATTCAAGATAAAATTCACTTGTTTCTCCTGATGGAGCAAGTCTAGATCCCCCTATAACTCCACGGGGTCTTCTAGTTCTATTTCCATAACTTTGACCATCAGTGTCTTCATTCTCTAGTATAGAAGAAAAATTTTAGTGTAGAAATTCCTTCTCTCTATGTTTTGTCTTGGGCCTATTATAATGTTTCCCCAATCACAAGCTAGCTCTGCCCTACTTGGCTCCAGTCTAAAATCAACATTTCCTCCTGTTCTTCTAGTCTCACATCAATTTTCGATAAGGACGAGGCTCTTTATAATATTGTTTCCTCCACCTTTAGTCATGACCAACCTTCGCAGACACTTCCTCTACTAGCTCAACACTTTACGCCACCTAGAATTTCATTGTTCAACTGATGTTCTTTGCCTCAGTCTCAACATATTATGGTGGAATATCATTGTCTTAGACCCATATGACCCATACCTTTCTTTATCTTCCAACGCCTACGCTACTTATGATTGTTTCTTGAGAACTAGTCATTAGGGTTCTTAGAATTGTCTTCTCCATATAAAATTCCTACACTTACATATCCAAATGTGGTCTTCCCTTATTTTACTCGTAAAATTGTTAGGTTTTATGGTTTAGCTATTAGGGTTTGGGGTATAGGGTTTATGGTTTAGCTATTAGGGTTTGGGGTTTAGGGTTCATGATTTAGGGTTTATAACATTTTAGTAAATTCTTTTAATAAGCACTTAAATAAAGGTTACAATTAGTTTTTAATATGTTATAAAATTCTTAGGCTTTAGCGTTTAGGGTTAATGGCTTATAACACTTTAGTAAATGTTTTTAATATACACTAAAATAAAAGTTACAAAATACTCTATAAAATGTTATAAATTAATTAGTGTTTAGGTTTTAGGGTTTATGGATTAGGGTTTAAATTTTATAACACTTTAGTAAATTATTTTTATAAACATGTAAAAAAAGTTACTAAACACTTTTTTAAATGTTATGAAATGCTTAGGGTTTAGGTTTTATGGTATACCGTATAGGGTTTAGGGTTTAGGGTCTATAACGCTTTAGTAAATTGTTTTAATAAACACTTAAATAAAAGTTACAAAATGCTTTTTGAAATATTATAAAAGGCTTAGGGTTTAGCATTTAGGGTTTAGTTTTTTTGGTTTAGGGTTTATAGTTTAGGGTTTAGCTTTTATGTTTTAGGGTTTATAAGACTTTAGTAAATTATTTTGATAAAAAGTTAAGTAAACGTTACAAAATCTTTTTAGAATGCTATAAAATGCTTAAGATTTAGGGTTTATAAGACTTTAGTAAATTCTTATAATAAGCACTCAAATAAAAGTTAAAAACCACTTTTTAAAATGTTATAAATTTCTTAGGGTTTAGGGTTAAGAGTCTATGATTTATAAAAATTTAGTAGATCCTCTTAATAAACACTCCAATAAAAGTTAGAATTTTTTTTAAGATGTTATAAAATGCTTAGGGTTCATGGTTTAAGGTTTATGGTGTTGGGTTTGGTGTTTAGAGTTTAGTGTTTAGGGTTTATAACTCTTTAGTGAATGATTCTAATAAGCACTTAAAGAGAAGTTACAATATGCTTTCCAAAATGTTATAAAATTATTAGGGTTTAGCTTTAAGGGTTTAGGGTTTAGGGTTTCGAGTTTAGGGTTTAGGGATTAGGGTTTCAGGTTGAGAGTTTAGGGTTTACAACTTGTGGTTTACAATTTAGGTTTGAGGGTTTATAACACTTTAGTAAATTATTTTAATAAACACTGAAATAAAAATTACAAAACGCTTTTTAAAATGTTATCAAATGCTTAGGGTTTAGGGTTTAATGTTCATGGTTTAGGGTTTAGGGTTTAAGGTTTAGGATTTAGGGTTTATGATTTAAGGTTTAGGGTTTTGGGCTTAGAGGTTAGATTTTAGGGTTTATAAGAATTTAGAAAATGCTTCTAATAAACACTTAAATTAAAGTTTCAAAAAACCTTTTAAAATGTTATAAAATGATTAGGGGTTAGGGTTTGGGATTTATGGTTTAGGGTTTAAGGTTTGGGATTTTGGGTTTAGTTTTATGGTTTAGTGTTTAGGGTCTATAATCTTTTGGTAAATGATTTTAATAAACACTTAAATAAAAGTTACAAAACAATTTTTAAAATGTTATAAAATGGTTAGGGTTTAGGGTTTGTGGTTTAGGGTTTAGGGTTTGTGTTTAGGTTTAGGGTTTAGGGTTAGGTTTTCGGGGGTTTAAGGGTTATGTTTTGGTGTTTTTGATTTAGGGTTTTGTAACACTTTGGTATTTTTTTTTA
Source organism: Pinus taeda (assembly GCA_000404065.3). Classification (NCBI taxonomy): domain Eukaryota; kingdom Viridiplantae; phylum Streptophyta; class Pinopsida; order Pinales; family Pinaceae; genus Pinus; species Pinus taeda. Next base: position 6,431 of record APFE031739977.1, on the reverse strand, counting down.
ATAAAAACTTAAATAAAAGTTACAAAATTCTCCTTAAACTATTATAGTGTTCTTAGGGTTTAGGGTTTAGGGTGTAGGGCTTGGGGTTTAGGCTATATTGTTTAGATTTTGGGGTTTAGGTGTTATGGTGTATGGTTTAAGGTTTATCAGAATTTAGTAAATTCTTTTAATAAACACTTAAATAAAAGTTACAAAACACTTTTTAAAATGTTATAAAATGCCTATAGTTTAGGGTTTAGTTTATAGGGTTTAGGTTTTATTAAACTTTATTAAGTGCTTTTAATAAACACTTAAAAAAGGTCAGAAAACACCTTTTAGAATGTTATAAAATGATAATGGTTTAGCATTTAGGGTTTAGGTTTTATAACACCTTAGTAAATTCTTTTAATAAACACTTAAATAAAAGTTACAAAATTATTTCTAATATATCATAAAATGCTTAGGGTTTAGGGTTTAGGGTTTTGGGTTTAGGTTTAGGGTTTAGGGTTTAGTTTTTAGAACACTTTAGTAAATTATATTAATAAACACTTGAATAACATCTACAAAATTCTTGTTAAAATGTTATAAAATGCTTAGGGTTTATGTTTGAGGGTTATTACTGTTTATTAAATACTTTTAATAAACACTTTAAAAAGTTGCAAAAATGTATTTTAAAACGTTATAAAATTCTTAGTGTTTAGGGATAGTATTTATGGTTTAGGGCTTGGGATTTATAACACTTTGATAAATTCTTTTAATAAGAACATAAGAAAAAGTTCCAAATGATTGTTAAAATTTCATTAAATGCTTAGGCTTAGGGTTTAGGATTTAAAATTCTATAAAATGCTCATGGTTTAGGGTTTAGGGTTTATAAAACTTTAGTAAATGCTTTTAATAAACACTTAAAAAAAAGAAATAAAAGGCTTGTTAAAATGTTTTAAAATACTTAGGGTTTGGAGTTTAGGCTTTAGGGTTTAGGTCTTTGAGTTTAAAAGGTTATAAAATTTTTACACTTTAGGATTTAGGGTTTATAACATTTTAGTAAATGCTTTTAATAAAGACTTCAAAAAGGGTTACAAAAAGCTTGTTAAAATGTCATTGAATGATTAGGGTTTAGGTTTAGGGTTTAAAATGTTATAAAATGCTTAAGGTTTAGGGTTTAGGGTTCACAAGAATTTAGTAAATTCTTTTTATAAACACTTAAAAAAAGTTACAAAACAATTTTTAAACTATTATAAAATGCTTAGTGTTTAGGGTTTAGGGTTTAGGTCTTATAACACTTTAATAAATTATTTTAATAAACACTTAAAAAAGGTTATAAAACACTTTTTAAAATGTTATAAAATTTTGAGGGTTTATGGTTTAAAATGGTATAAAATTCTTAGGGTTTAGAGTTTAGTGTTTAGGGTTTATAAAATTTTAGTAAATCCTTTTAATAAACACTTAGAAAAAATTTACGAAACACTTGCTAAAAAGTTATAAAATGTTTAGGGTTTAGGTTTGATGGACACTTTAGTAAATTATTTTAATAAACACTTTAAAAAATGTTACTAAACTCTTGTTAAAATTTTATAACACTTTCGTAAATGCTTTTAATAAACACTTTAAAAAGTTACAAAACACTTATTAAAATGTTATAAAATGTTTAGGGTTTAGGGTCTTAAAATGTTTTAAAATCCTTGCTAAATTGTAATAAAATGCTTAGGGTTTAGGGTTTCTAACAATTTAGTAAATTCTTTAAATAAACACTTAAAAAAAAGTTACAAACACTTGTTAAAATGTTATAAAATAGATAGTGTTTAGGGTTTGGTGTTTAAAATGTTATAAAGTGCTTAAGGTTTAGGGTTTAGGGTTTAGGTTAGGGGTGTGGGTATTAGGGTTTAAGGTTTAAGGTTTATGATGCTTTAATAATTTCTTTTAATAAACACTTATAAAAAAAGTTAAAAAATGGTTTTTAGGGTTTAGCGTTTATGATTTTTTAGGGTTTAGGGATTAGGGGTTTATGGTTTATAACACTTTAGTAAATAGTTTTAGTAAACACTTAAATAAAAAGTTACAAAACACTTTTTAAAATATTATAAAATACTTAGGTTTTAGTGTTTCGGGTTTAGGGTTTAGGTTTTGGAGTTTAGGGTTTAGAGTTTATAAGGCCTTAGTAAATTCTTTCCAGCATTAGGCTTTAGGGTTTAGGGTTTATAATACCTTAGTAAATTATTTTAGGTTTTATCCTTGACGCTTTAAGAATTAGGATATAGGGTTTAGGGTTTACCGTTTGGGATTTAGTGTTTCAGTTTAGGGTTTATGGTTTAGGGTGAGGATTTATAACACTAAAGTTACAAAAAACATTATAAAATATTAAAAAGAACATAGTGTTTAGGGTTTTGGGTTTATGGTTTAAGGCTTATAACACTTTAGTAAATTCTTTTAGTAAACACTTAAATAAAAGTTACAAAACACTTTTTAAAATGTTGTAAAATGCTTAGGGTTTACGTTTTAGGGTTTATAACACTTTAGTAAATGATTTTAATAAACACCTAAATAAAATTTAGAAAACGCTTTTTAAAATGTTATAAAATACACAAGGTTTAGGTTTTAGGGTTTCAGGTGTAGTGTTTGAGGCTTAGGGTTTTTTTTTATGCCACTTTAGTAAATTACTTTAATAAACACTTAAATAAAAGCTACACAATTCTTTTTAATATGTTATAAAATGATTAAGGTTTAGGGTATAGGGTTTATGGTATGGGGTTTACGATTTACGGCTTATGTTTTCGTTTTCATAACAATTTAGTAAGTTATTTTGATAAAACGTTAAATAAAAGTTACAAAACACTTTTCAAAATGTTATAAAATACTTTGGGTTTAGGGTTTAAGGTTATAACACTTTAGAAAATTCTTTTTAAAATGTTATAAAATGATAGTATTTAGGGTTTGGGGTTTGGGGTGTGGGGTTTAGGGTTTATGGTTCATGTTTTAGGATTTAGGGTTTAGAAAGATTTAGTAAATTCCTTTATTAAACACTTAAATAAAAGTTTAAAAAACTCTTTTTAAAATGTTATAAAATGCTTAGGGTTTAGGGTTTGGGGATTGGGATTTAAGGTTTAGGGTTTATAAGGGTTTAGCAAATGATTTTAATAAACACTTAAAGTAAAGTTACAAAACACTTTTTAAAATGTTATAAAATGCTTAGAGTTTAGGATTTAAGGTTTAGGGTTTAGGGTTTTAGGTTTGGGGTTTAGAGTTTAGGGTTTACTGTTTAGGTTTTATAATGCTTTAGTAAATTAGTTTAATAAGTAGTGTAATAAAAGTTACAAAATGATTTTTAAATTGTTATAAAATGATTAGGGTTTACAGTTTAGCATTTAGGGTTTATGGTTTATAAGACTTTAGTAAATGGTTTTAATCAAGGCTTAAAAAAGAGTTACAAAATTCTTTTTAAAATGATATTAAATGCTTAGGGTTTAATGTTTATGGTTTGGCCTTTAGGATTTATGGTCTAAGGTTTATAAGACCTTAGTAAATGCTTCTAATAAATACTTAAATAAAAGTTGCAAAACACTTTTAAACTATTATAAAATTCTTAGGGTTTAGGGTTTTGGATTTTGATTTTGGGTTTTAGGTTTAAGGTTTACGACATAGGTTTTAGGGTTTTTAACACTTTAGTAAATGCTTTTAAAAAACACTTAAATAAAAGTTACAAAATGGTTTTTAAAATGATATAAAATGCTTAGGTTTTAGTGTTTAGGCTTTAGGGTTTAGGGTTTCGGCTTTCGGGTTAAGGGTTTATAACACTTGACTAAATGCTTTTAATAAACACTTAGATAAAAGTTATATATTGCTTCTTAAAATGCTATAAAATTCTTAGTGTTTATGGTTTAGAGTTAAGCGTTTGAGGTTTATTGCTTGGGGTTTAGGGTTTAGCGTTTAGGGTTTTGAATTTCAGGTTTATAACACTTTCATAAAATCTTTTAATAAACACTTAAATAAAATTTACAAAACACTTTTTAAAATGTTATAGAATGCTTAGCATTTACGGTTTAGGGTTTCAGGTTTGGGGTTTAGGGTTTAGAGTTTGGAGTTTAGGGCATAGGGTTTAGAGTTTGGTGTTTAGGATATAGGGTAGAGTGTTTAAGGTTTATAAAATTCTTAGGGCTTAGGGTTTAGGGTTTCGTGGTTTAGGCTTTAAGTTTTAGGGTTTATGGTTTAGGGTTTATGGCTTGGGGTTTAGAGTTTAGGGGTTAGGTTTTGGGGTCAGTTTTTAGGGTGTATTGTTTAAGGTTTATAACAATTTAGTAAGTCCTTTTAATAAACACTTAAATAAAAGCTATAAAACACTTTTTAAAATGTTATAAAATGATTAGGGTATAGGGTTTAGGGCTTAGGGTTTATGGTTTATAACGCTTTAGTAAATTCTTTTAATAAACACTTAAATAAAAGTTACAAACGTTTTTTAAAATGCTATAAAATGTTAAGGGTTTAGGCTTTGGGTTTTAGGGTTTAGGGTTTAGGTTTTTAAGTCTATGGTTTAGGGTTTAGAGTTTAGGTTTCTAGGTCTAGGGTTTAGGGTTTAGAGTTTAGGTTTTATGGATTATAGTAAAACATTTTTAAAACGTTATAAAATACTTAGGTTTATGGTTTACAGTTTAGGGTTTAGGGTTAGGGGTTTATGGTTTAGATTTTAGGGTTTAGGGTTTATAGCACTTTACTAAATGTTTTTAGTAAACACTTCAATAAAATCTACAAAACATTTTTAAAATTGTCATAAAATGCTTAGGGTTTAGGGTTTAGGATTTAGGATTTGGGGTTTAGGGTCTAGGGTTTATGGTTACGCATTTGCAGTTTAGGTTTTAGGGATTAGCGTTTATGGTTTAGGGTTTATAACACTTTATAAAATGCTTCGGTTTAAGTTTGAAGGTTTTAGGTTTAGGTTTTAGGGTTCATGGTTTCAGGTTTATAACACCTTAGTAATTATTTTAATAAACACTTAAATAAAAGTTACAAAACACTTTTCAAAATGTTATAAAATGCTTAGGGTTTACTGTTTAAGATTTGTGGTTTAGGGTTTGGGGTTTAGGGTTAAGGTTTTAGGGTTTAGTGTTTAGGGTGTAGGGATGAACCAACCCACCTTAACAGGGTATCCACTACTACATAATAGAAATAATGCATTCATCTATGGAGCCTCTAGGAGTTATGAAGAAAAATAAATAAAAAGAAAAAGGTTTATGAAGAAGGGTGGAAAAACAAAGGTCGGGGTATCTCATGTACCACAATTTTCTCCCTCCTACACTCACATACCCAGGTGTGGTCTTCCCTTATTATAGATACTCATAAAATTATTAGGGTTTATGGTTTAGGGATTAGGGTTTGGGGTTTAAGGTTTATGATTTAGGGTTTATAACATTTTAGTAATTTCTTTCAATAAGCACTTAAATAAAAGTTACAAATAGTTTCTAAAATGCTATAAAATTATTGGGCGTTAGCATTTAGGGTTTAGGGTTTATAACAATTTAGTAAATTTTTTTAATATAAACTTAAATACTAAATTATGGTTTATGTTTTAGGGATTAGGGTTTAAAGTTTATAACGCTTTAGTAAATTATTTTAATAAACATGTAAGAAAAGTTACAAAAGACTTCTTAAGATGTTATGAAATTCTTAGGGTTTAGGCTTTAGGGTATAAGCTATAGGGTATAAGGTATAGGGTTTAGGGTTTGGGGTTTAGGTTTTAGGGTTTATAATACTTTATTAAATTCTTATAATAAACACTTAAATAAAAGTGAAAAAACACTTTTTAAAATGTTGTAAATTGCTTGGGGTTTAGAGTTTAGAGTCTAGGGTTGATAAGACTTTAGTAAATCCTCTTAGTAAACACTTAAATAAAAGTTAGAAATTTTTTTAAGATGTTATAAAATGCTTATGGTTTAGGGTTTATGGATCATGGTTTGAGGTTTGGTGTTTAGAGTTTAGGGTTTAGGGACTATAACACTTTAGTAAATGATTTTGATAAACACCTAAATAGAAGTTACAATATTTTTTTTAGAATGTTATAAAATTATTAGGGTTTACCATTTAGCATTTAGGTTTAGAGTTTATGGTTTAGAGTTTAGGGTATATATTTTAGCATTTAGCGTTTAGGGTTTAGAGTTTAGGGTTTAGGGTATATGGTTTAAGTTTAGAGTTTATGGTTTAGGGTTTGTGGTTTACAGTTTAGGGTTGAGGGTTTATAACACTTTAGTGAATTATTTTAATAAACACTTAAATAAAAATTACAAAATGTTTTCTAAAATGTTATCAAATGCTTAGGGTTTAGTTTTTAATGTTCATAGTTTTGGGTTTAGGGTTTAAGGTTTAGGGTTTAGGGTTTATGATTTACGGTTTTGAGTTTGGGGTTTAGAGGTTAGGGTCTAGGGTTTATAAGACTTTAGTAAATTCTTTTAACAAACACTTAAATAAAA
>APFE031739965.1:1989-13451 GCA_000404065.3 Pinus taeda | reverse complement strand
AATTTCTTTCCCATGATTTAGTTACAAAAGAAGGGACCAAATTTCCACTCCAGAGCTGAATGTGACCAAAGCTTTGAGCAATTAAAACATCGACTTACTATGGAACTGGCATTAAAGGTGATCGATCTAGAGAAATATTTTGTTGTTTGTAGATATGCTAGGAAGAAGTTGGCTGAGTATTAACAACCCAAGAGGGGAAGGTTATAGCTTATTAATCCCCCAAATTGAAGGAATATGAGTAGCATTAGTGCAAGCAACAAGATGTTTAAGTGAATTCTACTTTGAAATAAAGCAGGTTAAGGGGAAATGTGCAGAAAATTGCATTGTATTTATGAAATACAATTCATCCAAGTTAAGTCAAAAACCTCTCTCATATGATTAAAGAAGCATCTCTTAAAGACCCTGAATATATCTTTCTTTGGTAGTAGGCAATTAAAGCCTAGAACAAAGGGAAGAAATATGAATATGGCATAAATATGGATAAAATGTTAACTTTCATAAATAGAATTTATATTACTATTAAATAATTTGTATTGGATGAATTTCACAAGAAACCATATGATGTCCCCTGAGGATATAGAAACTACTTTCAATCATCAAGAAAGGTTATTTCTAGCAGGTTTTAAGAAAATATATTATTGAATATTTGGAAAAATATTTGGAATGTCACTTATGAAGGCCTAACATCAAGATATCCCCTAACTACTACAACCACTTCCTATTCCTCACTCAAAATGGTAGGTAATTACTTTGAATTTTATCACAATTTTACATAACCCAATTATGGTGATGGTTAATAAGCTAAGAAAAACGAGTCATTTTATACTAGTAAAATCCACTTAGGAGACTGTTGAATTGGAGATATTTTTATGAGATAAATTTTCAGATTGCACTGAATACCCAACCTAGTAATCTAGAAGGATGTAAAATTTACATTGACTTTCTTTAATACCCTTTTCTCTCATTACTAGCCTAAGATAAATGGAAAAATGGTTAGAATGAACCAATGAATTCTAGAGGATAGGTTAAGAATGTTTGTGATGCAACAGCTACATAATTGGGAAGATTACCTTTACAATAACTTACACCACTAAGCCCCAAGAGTTAGCTCAATCGGTTAAATCAAGTGGCTCGCCAATGGGAGGTCACACGGTCGAATCCTGAAAGCTCTTGGGGTCAGGTCAGTAAATAGGTCAAGGGGTGTTGATGCCCTTCGGGTGGCATCCACTCAGTGTTAAACAACCCTGGACGTAGTGGCTACCCACTGACTCGGGTATCCGTGACCCAGTATGTGAAAAAAAAAATAACTTACACCACTCATCATTCGAAATGAGTTTGTTCCAAGCGTTGTATGGAAGAAGATGTAGGGTACCCATTGTTATCGGGAAATCTAGTGTCCATTCAGAGCTGATAGTCCCACTAAGACAGGTAGCTATCTTAGAAACAAACAAATCATATGAGAGAGGTTTTTGACTTAACTTGGATGAATTGTATTTCATAAATACAACTCAACTTTCTGCACATTTCCCCTTAACCTGCTTTATTTCAAAGTAGAATTCACTTAAACATCTTGTTGCTTGCACTAATGCTACTCATATTCCTTCAATTTGGGGGATTAATAAGCTATAACCCTCCCCACTTGGGCTGTTAATACTCAGCCAACTTCTTCCTAGCATATCTACAAACAACAAAATATTTCTCTAGATTGATCACCTTTAATGCCAGTTCCATAGTAAGTCGATGTTTTAATTGCTCAAAGCTTTGGTCACATTCAGCTCTGGAGTGGAGATTTGGTCCCTTCTTTTGTAACTAAATCATGGGAAAGAAATTTTTGAAAATCCTTCAATGAATCAATGGTAGTATAGAACTAAGCCCAAGAAGGACCTAATATGAGCAACATTCTTTCAAGGTGGCCCACTCCATAATGGTCTTAGTTTTCTCCAAGTGTACACCTATACCTTCAGCTCATATGACATGACCAAGATAGTTTATATAATTTTGTAAAAGTCATGCTTACTATACTTAGGGTACAATGCATTGTTAGACTATATCAATATATCATCAATGAAAATCAACACAAACTTATGGAAGTATGGATGAAAAATATCGTTCATGAGACTCATAAAACTTGTTGGGATATGAGTTATTGACCATAACGTGTTTGAAAGGATGTTTTACAAATGTCTTCTTCCTTAATCTTTATTTGATGATAGATAGATCTTAGGTCAATCTTGGAGAACATGCTTGCCCCCCAAACTTGATCAAATAAATCATTATTCCAGGTACACCATATTTATTTTTGATAGTTAGTTTATTCAGCTCACTAGAATCAATACATAATCTTAGACATAATCTTAGAGTTTCATTCTTCTATGAACAATACTGGAGGTCCACAGACGGACACACAGTGGGGTGGATATATCCTTTATCAATCAGTTCCGTAGCTACATTTAGAGTTTTGTTAATTCCTGTATACTCATATGATAAGGAGTTTTAGAAAGAGGAGGTGCACCTCGAAGGAGTTCAATTGTAAAATTGGTCACCGAGGTATGGATTGAGGAAACACATCAACAAGTCTTGAATCACACTAATATGTTTGAGAGAAGTCATTTTTCTTTTGGAATTTGTGTATCCTATGATTATAGAATAAATTTGATAGCCTTCAAAATAAATTCATATCTCCATGAATACTTATCGGAATCAGATGATCTTTATATCAATCCTACACCTCTTCAACGGAGAAAATGATTTTGTGGAGGTGAAAACGATCTGATGATATGGGGTTCACGGTGGCAATCATGAAAGAATGAAGCATGAAGGTATTGCAGTGGATGAGACACAAGCTGGGTTGGTGAATTCTCTAAGCGACTTCTCTTGAACATATCGGCGACGCTGAAATGGATTGGTAGTGTTAACCCCAAAAATGGATGGTATGGTGGACCAATTGTAATATGACTCGTGAACGGAATAACCCAACCCGACTCAATCATGGTGATGGAGTGAAAGTTTCATGTTCAAGAGCGACTTCCTACCAATAAAGTTTCTTCAAGTTTTCTTCCCATTTTTTCCCCAGTCATTGCTGACTAGTACCTCTTTATTTTTGTCAAGCTTGAGGAGGATAACATATGCTTGTTCTATAATTTTCCCATTGGGAAAACCCGTCGCTATGTTTTAATGAGCCTAGGGATAGTGAAACGCGTTCTTGTCTGCATGGCCAAGTTTGTCGCTATTGGTTTTGTCAAGTTTAACAACAAAGATAACTCGGTCCTTTTTTAAATTTAGAGTGTATAAAAAGGGACGGAAAGAAAACTCCTGGATTCCTTTTTCGTAATGTAATCCCTCAAGTCTGAAAAAGTATAAAACAATACGAAAGGGATGACTTTTCGATAGTTTTAATGAGCCGAACAAGACAAACGCTCGATCCTTTTGTGTAATGATCCCTCATGTCCAAAAATAAAATCTAGAGGAGGGATAGCACTTCTGATCACTTTAACGAGATGGAGAGGCCAATTGCTTGGCAATGTTTTCATATTTTATGAGTGAGATGAGAAGAGCTTAAAGAAGACGCATTTTTTGAGGAACGAGTGATAGTTTCAGGTAGCACCTAGTTCGAGGTAAGGTTTGGAACTTTCCAATCATGGCAGTGTAAAGAAGATGGCTTATAGAATCAATCATCATAGTTGTTCCTCAAAAGGGGTAAACAATCAAATGGAGCCATATGATCGGCTAAAACAGAGTGGAGGTGATGGTAGGAACACGACCAAGGCTCAAAAGTTGATGATAATGTGATCGCAATGGTTATTTACCGAAGGTGGGTTCATTTTTTAATGAGCTTAAACTCTGGTGGAACATATTCTCATTGCTAGGTTTATTTTCTAACGAGCTTGAACTTTGCGTAAAACTCCTCGTGCGAGTCATATCATAAGGATGTCTCATCAATAGGTTCATTGTTTAGGGAGCTTGCACCATTCAAAATTTTGCTCTGGATCCTTTCATTATGTAAGCTAGGAATGACCAATCCTGCGAGTTTAAAGGGTTAAGAACCTACAAACTAAGAAAATAAATGGTCGCTTTTCACTTTCATGCAAAATGGTTTGCATGCCCCCAGGTATAATGAAGTATAGTTTCGAGGCTACCCTTCAATTTGCAGACAAAACACTTGCTCTGTCACGAAAGGCATACCTTTTGTTGGAGGTATCTTATTCCAGTCTAATTCAATTTTCCTAAATGGATAGGTGTGTCATACTAGTCATATTCCTACCCGGAAACCCACCTTATACCTCGGGTTTTCCTGCCGAAGCAGACGAGGGTGCATGCCCCCTTGGTTTCAGTCATAATCACCGAATCACTCGCACTCATCAAGTGGATGGACTGGAGATTGATGAGACATTCCCTGGGCAAAAATATCAGTTAGGGACGACATTTGACTATTAGCTATGTGTGAGCTGGGGAATGAAAGCTGGTCTACGAGTTGTACCACTCTGCCGTCATGAGGAAAACACATCACTCGAAAGAGTGATGAGACAATAGCTCCCATGCTATAAATGTAATCACGCCTAAGGAGTAGATTTTAATCTAAAGGTCCTTGGACTACCATTACGTTCAGGTAGACAATTTTGCTTCTCAAATTTATAGGCAAACTTGGAAGGATTCCTAATGGTCGACTCGTTCATTGGAGTCTGTGTTTACGAAGAGGATTTGAACGGTTTCATTCTCATTCTCTTTGGTCATTGTATCATCTGAAGGTGGACCTTCTGAAGACGAGACTGGGTCGACTTCCATCTCGACCTGTTGAATTTAGTCTGGTGTGGACTTAGAGGGTTCACCTTCAATGATAGATGCTTCGACCGACCACAGAGGTGTGTGAGTCGGATTTTCAACTAGCGATGAACTTGGCAAAAGTTTCTTGTATCCAGGAGGAAGCCGTAGCAGTGAAGTAGGACGGTTATCCAAGACTCTTTTAGCTTCGTCTAGGAGGGGAGAACAATGGATGGCATGATCGCCTTCACATAGTCTACAAGGAAATTTATATTTTCCTTTCTGTTCTTTGACTTCATTTTCACTAGTTGACGGTGTACTCTCAACATGATCGTCAGAGGTTGACGACACCGGATTGTGCAAATGAGGAGATGAGTCCCTTAAGATCCATGGGATGCAAGGACAATATCGATGATAGTGGTCTCCTTTGCAAACGACACATGGAGATTTAGGTTTGGACGGTGTAGTGTGTGGAGTTTCACCAGAAAGTGCGAGGTTGCCCCCTTTCGGTCTTGGCTTCTTCTTCTTCTTCTCCTTCTCTTTCTTCTTCTTCTCAGTTACTTGGTTTTTTGTTTTACCAACTTTACCAAGTGAAGAGGAAGAAGGAGAGGGAGAAACAAACAAAGTAGAAGGTTGGGGGGTAACTTCAGTATCATCTGGTTGCTAATTTGATTTCTCATGAATCATGGTGCTTGGAATGACAAAGGTCAAGAAGAGCCATATTGATAGGCCAATTATCAATCGTGGAAGTGACAATGTGGCCATATGAGGTGCACCAACATCTCCCCAAGAGTAGAAAGGACTAGGATTTTCCCTAAGGGGAAATCCCTGGTTGGTGGACTCCATTTTCTGAACCTAAGATCAACGAGGAAATAGTGACGTTATTCTGATTAACATAAATTTTATGACGCTTTGACACAACTTGCTTTTTCAATTTTTAAGAGTCAAGAAGAAGCTAAAAATTACTCTAGTCGCCTTTGATTTTTAATGAGCCTGAAGTGACAAGTGCTCAGATGGATCTTTTCTTTTAAGGAGTCTGAAAAGGAACGAAAGTGACTGCTGTGGAAATCTAGACAGAGGGATTACCAAACCAATCGCAAAACTGCACAATACTTTTTATAGTACGACAATCAATCTTCCCAAATGTTGTGTTCAGTGCATTGCGATCGATAGTGTAGGAGACACGACTTCCTAAGGATAAAGGATATAGCCTATTGTGGTCTCCCTCCCAATATATACTTGAAGGTACGTGGGAGCATGTACTTGTCGTCTCAAAGAGGAGGAATCACCCAACCTACGATGAAAGCAATAGTTACCACGCTTTACGACACCGGAATACGTCTCTAGCCTAGACTTCTAAATGTTGTGCGTTAGGTTCCAAAGCATTTTTATGTTCATTGAATTATTTAAAAGTTGATCTTTCTTAAAACATTAATATATACATTAAACCCTTAAATCCTTATGACATTAAAAACTTGATCCAATTTGAATTTAGGCTTCTATGATCCATATCAAGTTTGAGAATATTCTTGCACGACAATCACATTGGGATGCTTTTGTTAGTTTATTCAAACTATTAATTAATTTTAAATATTAAATTTTTCTTTCTAACCCTTAAATTACTCTAATATTTATATCTTTAATAACTTTTACAAATAACTTTTAATTTAAAATTAATTTATTTTAGTATTTATAAATATATGTGTATGAAAAGGCCCCTTTAAATTATATTTTAATAAAAATATAGCTAACTATTTATATTTTTACTCTATTTTTTATAACTTTTTAACTAACTATTAATTACTCTAATATTTATATATAATAAATTTGATAACTAACAATTTTAATTAGTTTATTTTATAGTTTACTTATTTTAATATATATTTATGTTTAGGACACAGTATGAGGTTGGCCAAGAAATCGAAGCATCTCAAAGGCCTCTCCTTCCACAATTCCCCTGCTTTTACCCACCAACAATTTGTAGATGATAATATGTTGTTCGGGCACCCCTCTGTCGAGGAGGCGCGCCAACTCAAAGCCCTTTTGTCTAATTTCTCAGAAGCCTCTCGTGCATCTATCAATAAAGCCAAATCTCAGATATTCTTCTTTCACACCCCCCCTCCCATAAAATCCGCCATTATCCGTATTCTAGGATTCTCTTCTGTTAGCTTGCCCTCTACCTATCTAGGCGCCCGTGTGATAGCCTCCGCCCTAAAGCACTCATCCTAGAAGATCTTGCTAGAAAAGTTAGAGATGCGTCTGTCTTCTTGGACCCATCGATCTCTCAACATGGCTAGCCGATTAGTTCTCATAAAAGTTTTTCTTCAAGCTATGACCTTATACCTGTTCTCCATCCTTGCGGCACCTAAATGGGTTCTCAAGGAACTCATCTCTCTTCAAAGATCCTTTCTTTGGGGCAGTAATGGACTCAAGCGAAAATGGACTCTTGTCAAATGGACCACAGCATGTCTTCCAAAAAAAGGAGGTGTTGATTTACGAGAACCCTCCCACAGCAATGAAGTTATGGGGGCAGGAATATGGTGGAAATGGCTAACTGAACCTCGCACACCTTGGGCCTAGCTATGGACTGCCAAATATGCCCGAAATTGTCCAATGGAGGAACTAATTAGAGTATCAGAGCTCAACTCAGGATCAATCATGTGGAATTCAGCCAAACAACATAAAAGCCTCATTCAACAGCATAGCTTTTGGGAAATCAAGTATGGCAGCAGTGCAAGGTTTTGGGAAGACTCTTGGCAGCACATGCCTGCCCTCAAACACGAGCTCTCTCTCATTCCTAATTTAATGCCAGATATGCATCCCTTTGATACGGTAGGAAACTTTTGTAGAACCTCTTCAAATCTTGAGTATAGAGAATGGCTCCGAGCCTCTCAAATCCTCAGATAGGAGCAGGCACAAATTCAACAAACCCTAGACACAGAACTATTGAAACGGAAAATTCTACACTCTGAGGATAAGGACATCCTCAGATGGGGATATGAAGAAAAAGGAATTTTCTCAATGAAAGATGCATATAATATCCTTATAAAGGATCACATGGTGGTAGATCTGTTATGGAGTAAAATATGGGACCCCTCCATATGGCCGAAGGTGTCCACCTTTCTTTGGCTCCTTTGTCACAACAAGATTCTAACGTGGGACAATTTAAGAAAAATAAATTTCCATGGGCCCTCCATATGTCCAAATTGCAAATAGAATGAGGAATCCATAATCCACCTGATGCACCACTACCCATTAGCACAAAAGATATGGAAAAAAATTAGCTTTCGCTATCAAAGGGACGGTGGATCCAATGAAGTCATTAGGGATACTGTGCGCAAGTGGGCCCACAACCCATATCAAAGCAAAATCCTTAATTTCCTCTGGAAACTCATCCCAGGATTTGTCTTATGGGCTATCTGGAAGGAGAGAAATGGTATAATATTCAAGGATCATACCAGATCGTTGGAGGAAATATGGAAACTTCTCCACCAAAATATTGAAGAAACCATATTCCTCAAAACCTGGTATCAAGAGGAATTCCTAACCATTCCCCAAGAACAATCAATCTGGAACAATTGGAATTTCCAACAGAAGCAAGATGAGCTAACTACAGGAACAAGGCAGCCAGAGAACAACCAGCCCACGCAATGGACCCCTCCTCCTGAGAATATGTTCCAGCTAAACTTTGATGGGGCCTCAAAAGGCAACCTAGGGAATGCAAGCTTTGGCGGAATTTTTAGAAATCACAAGGGGAATCCAATCCTAACTTTCCTGGGATCTATAGGATGGGATACAAATAATTCAGTTGAATTGGAGGGTCTATGGCAAGGTCTACTCGTGGCTCATGATAAGGACCTCTTTCCCCTCATAATAGAAGGAGACTCACAAATCATTATCAAAATGGTCTCTAGAATCCTTCAAGGATCCCCACCTTGTAAAGTTAGCGATGAATGGAAAATAGGCTACGAGCTATTGAACGCTGGTTCTATTCCCACAGAGCAATCACTCTAAAACACATTCGCTGAGAAGGGAACAAAGTGGCTGATTTATTAGCAAATATGGGATTTGATTGTGGGATGCATCTCTACATCGTGTCACTCTCTCGCTTAGCCACTACTTCACAACTCCTCGACTTCAATAATCTAGTGCAGAAGGAAATGACACAGGAGGAGGAATTTCCCCCGGATGCGGGTGACGACTGAACATTGATTGTCCACCATGCAGAGTAAAGAACCCAGGTACTGCCACCTACAGAGCAGCGTGGCATCCAAGATCCCTATCTCTCACAGAAGGAATGTTTTAATGAAGGCAAGACAGTGTAGGACTATTGTATTAATGAAGGACGTGCTCCAACGCAACGTGTTAATGGTTATAAGCATGGCGATTTCCTGGGAACAAACCACCTCTGGCGTTCAGTTCTCTGGTTCCAAGCTCTCGTTTCAGTTATGGTGTGATGATAAGCAAGAGCATGTCTTCACAGGCAAGTTTAAGCTCGCTCGGGTTCGTTTTGGGAGCAATTCGAGTGCACCAGCGCTCTCCACAGGGGGATTAGTTCGGTGACTCGGGGTAAGCTCTCTGAAGCCTTTGATTTTTGAATTGACTATGCTATCTCTCCATCTCGAGTCTTCACTGTCTATGCTTACTGGTCTCTGGTCCAATTTGGTCCCTCCCTTGTTTCTAGCACTAGTTTCCTTGATTTTTCTGTGTCCTTTCCCTTGCTCGTTAAAATGAAGCACCATGGAAAGAGGAACCGCTCTCGGGATCACCAAGGCAGTGGCAAGCGGCCTTCCGTCAGCCAATTGGAAGACCCAGCTCACTTGCCCATTAACCTCTCCTCCTCTCCTGAGGATTTGCCTCCCGTGAGTCCTACTCGCAAGCCTGTTCCTAATAGCGCCTTCCAAACGACGCATTTCAAGTTTCAGAGCAACTTGAACCAGCCTTTGATTACTCCTCACATTACCATTATTCTATAGGAGGAAGAAAACCAAGTCACCCCTTTGTCGTGCATTATGCACAACCCTTCTCACAGCAGTGAGCGCTCCATGGATGAGGGAGTTCAGGAAATTAAGTAGGAGGTTGAGCCTGGTTAGAAGGATATTCAGCCCGTGAGTATTCCTCCTTTTAGTTGATAGTGGCCCAATTGAGGCAGAAAGGGATACAGGCACCACGAGCCTCGATAAGGCGACAAATGGCAAGGGGAATCTCGGTATGGGCAGTGCGTGTCGGGATGTTGAGAAGACTCATGTGGAGGACGCGGAAGATGACTGACATGTGTGACCGCATGTCTCCTTTTCAATTTGTCCGACCTCTTCAAGGATGTCTCCTCTCATCTCTCCTTATATGGTTCTCTCTCTTTCTATTAGCCTATTTATGTTTCTAATGCCCATTTTGGTGGGTGTATGTTAATGTTTTCCCTAGTTTCTTATAGTTATGGGGCACTGCTGCAATGTTGATGGCTCTTGGGCTCTGTCCCCTGAAGCCTCAATTCCATGTAAAAATATTTTGAATTTTAGTTAATAGAATTTAGTTTTTACTGAGAAATATATATATATATATTTATAATTATAAAATGGTCCATTTACTCTTATTTTAATAACAATGTAAATAACTGAATTAACTTATTTAATTAAATAAAGTTTATTCCCCTAATCTAGTGCAAACTAACCATTTCCCTATGCCTTGTCAATATAGCCATTACCTGGTAAAGGGATGTTCTGCTTTTTCTATTTAATATGTAAAGAGATTTGTTCATTCAACTTGTCTTGAGGATGAACCAAACTGAGTAGACAAAACCGTCCCAATGTTATTTTAGCCCAACAATCTTGTCAAACTTGATCCATTTTACCATATAGATCAAAATAATAATTTTGTACATATATTTAAATTTCATTTAATAAGCACATAAAGAGTTAATACTTAGAAAGATTTTAACCATAGATAATCACCATTTGCCATGGATAGTATTAACATTTAAGTAAGATTTGGTACACTATTATGGGCCAATATAAATAACACATGCCTAAAAACATCTTTATTTTCATAATCAAAATATTATATATATATTTTTTAAATTAAAAGACACAATGTAGTGGAATATGTGTTCCGTTATCTAAACATTTTGACTACATCTAACTACATTTAAAAAAATACAAGTACAAATATAAAATATTTTATTATTTAATTTGATTAAGTCAAAATGTTTCATTAACAATTATAATTATTAAGTATTTAATTTAATTTTAATTTCAAATTTTCTATTTTTTAAATAAATAAATTATCATTATTGTTAGAATTAATGCTTAATTAGTTATGTAAAATGGTGACAAAGTAGCGAGCATATTTTGTGTTCACTGCAAAAATAAAGCTCTAACCATATGACACAGAATGAGAAGTTGTTTTCAGCAAAGGATGGAAGTTTCAAATCCAAGATCCACCTTGGTGATGATAAATCATTGGAGTTTGAGTGTTGGGCAACTCTGTGAGAAAAATTATAAAGTAGCCTTTGAAAATAAGACATGTGCTATATGATAAGAATAAGGGAAATAGGGTGATCACTGTTGTGCCTATGACAAGAAATAGGATGTTTCCCTTGAGGTTTGATGAACATAACAACAATCTTGCTAATATGGCTTATGAGGATTCAAGTTGGTTATGGCATCGCAGGTATGGGCATTTAAATTTTCAGAGTTTGAAGTTTCTAA
>APFE031739951.1:0-20628 GCA_000404065.3 Pinus taeda | reverse complement strand
GTTTAGACTTCATTGGCGAAATTCACCCAGCATCATCCAGGCAGCATCGATGGATCTTAACTGCCACCGATTACTTCACAAAGTGGATAGAGGCAATTCCCACTCGGCAGGCCACAGATTTGGTAATCATTTCTTTTCTTGAGAATAATATCTTGTCACGTTTTGGCTGTGCATTCAAATTGATCACAGATAATGCAGCGGCATTTAAGTCCAAGAAGATGGTTGATTTTTGCTATAAGTATAACATCAGCTTGGGGCACTCCACGGCTTATCATCCGCAAGGTAATGGGCTGGACGAATCGTCAAATAAGTCACTAGTGAACATTATCAAGAAGATGCTGGAAATTAACAAGAAAAGTTGGCACAAGAAGCTGGTAAATGCATTGTGGGCTGATCGGGTAAGTCAAAAGAAGTCAATTGGCATGTCGCCATTTGAGATCGTTTATGGAATTAATGCAATTTTTCCAACATCACTTAGTGTATCGGTCGTGAGATTGCTTCATGAAGCAGGTGAAGATCCGGATCCAATGCAATGGCAAATCAATCAAATGATTCACTTACAACAAACAAGAGAAGAGGTTTTCCAAAATTCTTTGAGGTTGCAAGAGCGCATCAAGAAAATCTATGACAAGAAGGCAAAGTCGGAAAACTTTTAGCTGGAAGATGTTGTTTTGACATGGGATGCCCGAAATGAGGACAAAGGTAAGCATGGTAAATTTGATAATTTGTGGAAAGGTCCTTATAAGATTGCTGCATATCGTGGTCCTAATGCTTTCCTTCTCAAAGAGTTGAATGGTGATGAATGTCCCGGTGGGTCGGTGAATGGCCAGCTTCTGAAAAGATATCATGCTTGAGCAATTGCTGCTCTAAATCATCCTCATTGTAATTACTGGTTTCCTTTCATATTACAGCAAGTGTGAACTGATCTCTCATCCTTAGTTTGGGGCCCGCGGTGAAGGCTATAATTCTAAGGATGGTGATTAGTTGGTGTGAAGTTTTTAGATTGTTTATTTTCTGCAAAAGTTAGTTTGTTTGTGTTAAAGTCCTTTGAAAATTTCAGTTTTTCAGTCCAAGTCCAATACAGTCATTTCAAGTTTGGTCATGTGTGTACAAGTTGACTCGATTTGCCCAATGAATAAAACACTGGTCTGCTCTCCCAGAGGTCTAAGGTTTTTGGCACCTCCAAGGAGCTGCCATCCCCATTGGAGCCAATGTTAGTGTCGGTCTTGAGCCCTCCATTGGTGATCAAAAGCTCTTTGCATTATGCATAGGTAGGTGTCTCATCACTGTCAGTTTTGCATCCCGTTAGGCATGCCATAAAACTGATGGAGGAGCTGGTCCTTGTTCCCTTCTTGGCTTTGCTGGATCAGGTCATATCAGTTAATGAGCTTCTGTCACATTTGTTTTGCTTTGTCTTGAAATCCAAAGTCTTAGGTCTACGGTTTCGGTCAAAAGTCTTTGCAATGTCATGAGTCAAAAGTCCATGAGTCCCTAGCAAGCCAGAAGGAGGTATGTAAATATGTTTCATTTATATTTTCATCAGGTGCAGCTCATTTATACCTTGGATTTAAAAACCCTGTTTTTAAACCCAAGGTCATGTCAATTTTGCAAAAAATAAGGAAATTTCAAAAATTCTGCAAAATGTCGGCAATAACCCTGGTCTTCTCGCCAGAGTCCATCAGATGGTCTACCTGCAAAAAGAATGGAGTTAAAGCACTCAAAGAGCCAAAATCAGGACAAAGAAAACTCAAATAAGTGTTAAAAGTGAATGCCAAAACAAAACCTTAGAAAGTGGGTTTGGTAAGTAAATTTTTTCAAATTGGGTCTATAAAGAGTCAAATTCCCTCTAAACACCCTCATTGTGCATCTAAGAGTTTGCAAAGAAGAGTGAGAGGGCGAAGAAGGCGAAAGGAGGCGAATTGCAGAGAATTTGGGTCATTTTCAGGTGCGCGATCTATCAAGGACTGTACGCGACCTGTTGGGCAGTGCACGACCAGTCAGCAGCCCCTCCGTAGTGTTAATTCCTAACGGGCGCGACCTGTCAAGCTGTGTGTGACCTGTCAAAGCATGTGCGCGACCAATCAAACTGTCTTCCGCAAAACCACTTCAAATTTTCTCAAATCGCCCTCTTGCTTGCTAAATTGATCGAGGTAGGGTCTATTAACCTGTTGGATGCTTCAAATATGAATGATGGGCTTGTGTTCATGTATATTTGCCACCAAAAATGTAAAGAGAAATGGATTTTAGTTATTGCTTGTTCATGTAGGCATAGTGCTAGGGTTGGTGTTTTTTCAAGATTTTAAACTCCCATTTATTCCCTCCATTGTTTCCCATCAAATTCACAATTGTCATAATATGTCTCTATCTTATCTCATTTGCAAAGAATACTAAGTTTCCCCGTCCCCAATTTCTAAACCCTACCCCTCCCTCAAGTACATTCCTAAAACCCTAATGCCCTCTATATAATCTAACCTAAACCCTAATGCCCTCCATACAACAAGGATAAAAATAAACACAACAAGGATTAAAATATGTTGTGCAAAAAGAGAAAGAGCAATATAATGGCAAAATAATAAAACAAAGAATAGAGAAAAGATTGCTGTGCATAGTCATTACAAAACAGAGAACATATTGATGTGTATATTCAAAGCAAAAACAAAGACAATGCAGCTGTGTGTATTTATCAAAAGACATATTGCTTTGACTATTCATTACAAAAATAATGTTGCTGTGTCTCCCAAAACCAAACCTTGTTTTCCCTTTTCCCTTCTATCCCCTAATATCCTTGCTTCAATACAACTCTTTTCCTTTTGAAGTTATCAATGAAATCCCTTTTCTCCTTTTGAAAAAAATGTAAATAAAGCCCTCCTTCCCCTATGACCAAATGTACATGAATCCCTTTGAAACAACAAAGTTTGGCTCATGATGTACATTAAAGGACAAAAAATCAAATGAACAATGTTGTCCCATACCCCTGTTGAAATCTATGTCCTTTCCCTGGTTACTATCATACATGTTTTCCCTAATAAGAATATTTCTTTGCAAATGATTTCCCGATGATATAGATGAGATTATATGTTCGACATTTTGTGAATTATCCCTTAAAAATTCCCTGTTTTCACATATTTTTCCCATTCCCTATTTAAAAGAAAAAAAAGTCCCTCCCCTGACATTTCCTTCATGATTTTGTTCCCCTTGAAAACAGCATACAACTCAGTATTTTTGAAGGCAAGGGCAGCAGTTTACTTTATCTATTTTCTCCGCTTTGCTCAAAAGCACCATGTCAACCACTGAAACCTATGAGCAAGGTGATGACCTGTCTTCTTCCACAGAGGTTGAGGTACAGCGAAGGCCTCGTAGGGGTGGAAAAGTTGGTCATCATAAAAGAGAGGAGCCGACCTCTTTGGCAGAGTTGCAGGCCTGTCCTATGGCAGTGAATTGTTTCCGTTATATGTCATGTTTTCAGTTTTGTGAGAGGCTTGCCCAGATTCAGCACCACAGGGAGTTGGCCTGCTTATTTGTTTTGCACCTTCATGATGGGCAGGTCACTCTTACAGGGGTGAATTTTGTGTTGTCTCCGGAGGTGATTTCAGAGGCTACCGAGATACCAAATGTGGGTGAGGTGTGGCCCAAGCGCAAAATGTTGGATTATGTTTATTTTGAGCCATATGTCAGGCCAGCATTCATGAGCCACTTGTCGGGGGTCTTTCCTTTCAGATTCCTCCGGGGGGAGTATGCTCTGATCATGCGGCTTATCATGCATTAATTCACATGTGAGGGGAGATTTTCACAGGTCTTCTCTTATCACATTCGCCTGTTGATGCACTTTACCCGAGTGAGGATGATGAACATCCTAGTTTTCTTCTTCCAAGACATTCAGAGGATGGTGTCCGTGTTTTAGAGGCGGTCCCCAGCTCAGCAGTATAGGAGTTTGTGCCATCATGGTCTCATCCAGCTCATTGTTTCCCATCAGTTGAATCAGTAGGGCATTCCATGGGCAGACTTCATTTCTCATGAGTTCTTTACAGGGCCACTACAGCCAGAGCCAGAGGCCATTTATGAGGAGGGAGGTCCTTCACACCAGCCTGAGATCACTGTTCTGAGACATGTTGCTTCCTCACCACAGCTTACATATCAGAAATGCCCGAGGGCCTTGTTTACAGCAGCTCAGCGAGTACTTTCTCCACAGCAGGTGGAAGGGGTCTCGCCATCATCGTTTACAGGTCAGCGAGTGTTATCTCCACACCAGGTGGAAGGGGCCTCACGTTCTCCATCACCAGTATGGGAGGGAAAATAGCCCATGGTAGAGAAAGAGAGAGCCAGTGACACACAGGTTGACATCATTGATCTTGATGCTCGCTCCCCCACTTCAAATTTGCATGAGATCATCCGACAGAGAGAGGCGGAAAACCGATTGTTACAGAAGAAGCTCAACATGGCCCAATGGACAATAAACTATCTTGAGCAGTGCAACAAGCAACTTGAGGATGAGAAACAGTTGGATGAGCTGTGGAGGATTCAAAGTGATCGAGTCATCAACGGTAGGAGGACCGGTGACTTGCTGCCCAAGGAGAGGGAATCCATGCTTATCTGGGTGAATACACACTTAGAGAGGTTGTTGGCAAAGGCCAACCAAGAGAAGAAGCTGCTAAAGAACATGAAGAATCATTATTGGACAAGGATGCATGTTTGTAAGGCAAGGATGAAGAGTCTTCAAAGGAGGTTGACCGAGGCTCTCAAAGGGAGGAAGAAGACCAACCCACTCCGTATCTTGGCTGAGGCCTCTCTCACTCACCATGATACTCCTTAGCCTCCTCCTAGCAGCAAACCCAAGAAATTTTGAGAGTTTTGAGGCATTTTTTGTATTTTTGGGAATTTTACAGGTTTTGGCCATTTGACTGGTCTCACCCTGCGCGCAACCATACATGGGGGCAACTCAGAACGGGGAAAAATTTGCATTTTTGGAATTTTCATGCAAAAATACACTTGCCTATGGATGGGTTTCAGATTTTATGGAGATTTGGGCTTCCAAAGGATCAAAATGCATGCAAATTTTGACTTTCTGCCCCTATTTTGAGTTGCAGAAAGCTGTCTTGGGCGAAATGACTTTTGAGGGGTCAAATCATCTCCAAATTACAAAATTCTAGTGGGGTTGGAAAGTAGACTCGTAGACCTTTCCAACGAGCTATCTTGCACCAGATTTAGACACCAGGAAGACCCTCAAACAGAGCTATGAATGTGCACGACCAGTCAGAGTGATGTGCCCGACCTCTCAAGGAAATTTGCCTGTTTTGACCAGTTCGGCCAGCAAAACACTGTTTTCACCTTGGTTGACTTTTGAGGCATGTAAATGATGGATTTTTGTGTAATTTTCATGGAACTTAGATACTTTTACTCTCTTTGAACACTTCTAGAAGTTTCCTTGATGTAAATGCTAAATATTTAATGCATGGATAGGTTTCCTAAGTTTTAGAGGCAAGTTGTTTTGACTACCTATTATCTAGTGCTTACTTTGGAATTAGTTAAAACAGCTTCTAGGAAGCTGAGCTCGACCCCTAGAGGTGGGGAAAGGAGTTAGATATTCTATAGTATGCCTTCTCGTACTCATTTTCATGGTTGGACTCTTGAGGGAGAAGCTCCTATTGTATATTTTACTTGTATCTCTGCAATTTGAGGAAAAGGAAGACCAGGGTTTTGCAGACATCATTGGGATTCTTGTGGACTCTTGTGTTGATGATGTGTTCTCTTATTGTAATTGTAAGTGTGTTTATGTGTTCCATCTCTTTCTTTACTGCAGCTTATTAAACAAATGAAGTGATAAAGTTTGAATTCATTCTTGCCATGCTCAGCTTTCAAATTTGTTTAATGTTTATGTTTTCCACTGTCTAGAGAGGATTCAAAGTCATTGTTTGCCCTCTTTAGCTTCTCTTTTTCCTTCCTTGATCATTCATCTCAGCTAAAGGCATCAGCACAAACTACTACCTTTCCCCAAATACCCACCTACAAAACCTGAGCTCAATCCTCGCACCCTGAATTACACTCCCTCCAATTGCCACCAAAAACCCCAAAAACTTTAAATCAACCCCCCTTATCAATTTACTAGCCTAATATCAGTGTTTCTAATTGGTCAACTCATCCTATTGAAAAATCCACCGATTTTGACCGGAGAGAGCCTTCTCTTGCCTCATAGGGCTAGCTACGAGGCTGAATGGTTTGATGTAGCCTTGAGATTTGTCTATCTCAGCCTAGGTGAAATTTCAAGTGCTAACAATATCTTTCTCTGATGTCTTGTTCTCTGTCAACTGGCATTTTGAATGAGGACACTTCAACATTCTGTTACCTTTCCAACATCTAAGCGTGTGATGTGGAAGTTTCTATTGTGCCCCAGAGGAAGTGACATGCCTGCTTCCTTCTCTTTTTGTGTCAGTGGCCCCAACTGTTTCTTTTGTGAATTCCTATTTAGAGACAGGATTCATCCTTTGTCTTTTAACCATGTTGGTCTCTGCATAGGCTTGTGATGTGGCTTTGCCTAAAGTAGTGGCGTCTTCCCTGCTTCTTTTGAGGTTTTTCTCCTCATTTAGAGGAATTTGCAAGACCAGAGGAGTACTCATGATGGGATCTGGTATACCTGTTTGAGTTAGCTCCTCTAATAGGTCTGGTTGTTTTGAATCTTCTTGTACCTCAGATTCTTCTTCTACATGTGATTCACTTTGTGCCTGTGATTCTCCTTATGCTTGTGATTCACCTGGTACCTATAGGAAAGAACCTTCATCAAGCTGTTTCTCTAGATAAATCAGTGTCTTTTCCACAACAACTACAGTACTATCCCTGTCCTCTAAAGTGTTTTCCACCCACTCCAATTGATTGTCATATTTTTCTATTTTAGGGATTTTGTGATGGATATAAGGAGCTATCTTGTTTTTTTGTCTTTTGTTGTAGATGAAGTCCAAGGTATCATATCTCCATATGAAGCTCTGTTTTAGATTAAGTCTCTGAAGGATTTCCTTTGCTTCCTTTCGAGCTTCTCGGCTATTACACACAAAGGGGACTAGTTGATCTTTTATTCTGAGCTAGGCATTATTTTTAGCTTTGACAAAATGCACCTCATCTTAATTGATTATTTGCCTATAGTACTCTAGAGAAAATAACCTCATAGGGAGGTATTTGGGTAGTTTATATTGGGCCAGCTCATAGCCATAAATCCTAATTTCAGTGTGATTTTTGTAAATGTACTAATCTCCCACTTTGTGTTGTTTTAAGAGTTGTAGGATCCTCCTTATATGTGAATTGATTCTTGGATGAGGGCTTCCTAGTAGCATTGTCAAAATGGGATGTACAAATAGGTCTATGAAGTTTGTATATGGACATGGAGAATCACATTTATGGAACAATGGAGTCCATAAAATCACTAACATAGGGTGACCCTTTGTATCAAGCTTCTGGTGAGTTAATGGGAACTTATCACCTTGGTAGTATAAAAAGAGGTGATACAAGATAGAGGAATACTTAAAGACTCTCTCATTACTCATCCTTAGAAATTGGTCATGCATCCTATCAGATATAAACTTGACATAATCATAAATGACAGCAGGAGGTTGTCCTGGAGTAAAGATGGACATGAAAGCCAAGATGATTTCATCTATATACTCACTAGTGGTGTAACCTAAGACACTAGAAATCATTGCTACAATGTCCTAACCAAATGATGAAAATATGGTGGCCACATATGGAGGAGGATATTTTGGGATATGCTTTTCCTCCCTGATGAAGGTTTGGAACATTTCAGCAAGCTTTGCAATGGTAATCTCGGGGAATCGATCTAATAGGTCTCCAATTGAAATAGGGGTTAGATTTTGCACTGGTTGAAGTTGCAACATTTCATTTATTGATTCAAAAATGATGGTGAAATGTACAATCTAGTTTGGGGACATCACTACTCTTTGGCTAGGGATATAGTTTACATGCCAGTAATGGACAATTTCTAGGAAAATATGAACTTCAAGGAATTGGTACATGGGTAAATTGGACTCCGAAAAACCAATTTTATCAGTGTCGTTCAGGCATTGATCTCTATATTGGCAGTATAGTTTAAGAGGGGATTCAAGGGCAGAGGTTTCCTTAATTTTAAAATCTTTATCAGCAAGGGGAAGGTGGTCTAAGTCTAGGTGAGGAGTAGAAATTGGTCTGACATCCATGGCAATTGGGGCAACCATTCTCAATTCTTGTGGATTTGAGAATGGGGGAGGTAAATTGCTAGTCTTTTAGGGCAAAGGTGGTTCAATTCTGAGTGGGTTTTAAGTTATCAGAGTTTCTCTTTAATTTAAATTAAGAAAACTTAATGACTGGTTTAGAAATTAACAACGTTTTCAATGGATTCTGGCTTAAATACCTGGAATTAAAGAAAACTAGGTATAAATCGGGTGACTCGTAATTGCGAATGGTCAAAAAAGCTTCAAGTAGGCTGAAGGCAATTTGGCAGTTTTATGGCATCTTCAGGGTGCAATTGTACATTGGTTGACAGCTTTCGATGCTTGCAGGTGCGTGCACGGAAGTTTACAGTTAAAGAATGATAAAAACAATAATTTGGGGCTTTTTTGGCTTTATGCAGGAAACTCAATTTGGCTGGTATGGGTGAACAATGGTTGTTTTTCATGTATCAATGTGAACAATATCTATTTTGGGATGTAGCAGGCTGGCGGTAAATGGTTTTCTTCACATAGCTTTTGGGGATTGGGCGGTATTCGGAGGAAGCCACTTGATTCCATTCATTGAGCACCACATCACCTCGGGGACCCAGCAAAAAACATCCCTTTTCTAGTGGGTAACTTTCTAATTTCGGGCCCTTCTGAAATCAACACGGGCCATTAGATGGCAATGGGAGAGATCATGTGGTGGTCAGGTGATGGAGTTGCACATAGGGTAATGGGGGGGCCCGCCGAGTGTTTAAGTGTGGAAGTTTTAGCTTAATGAGAGATTAAGGTGGGGGTTAAGGTATCGAGCGGGATTTAATTGGGTTTTTTAACTAACTTAATCAAGGATCAATTAGTTAGTGGGTGACGGGTAGAAAACTTTAGTTTATATAATTAAACTAGGGTGGGATTAATTAATATTGTGGGAGTTAATATATATATATAGGAAACAAGTTTTGATTAGGGATTTAATAGATAAATTAGTGATTTAGTCAGATGAGCAGAAAAGGGGAACAATATCCAAAATATATGATATCTTGTGTCTTAATGCTTTCCAATAATCACATAAAGACTTAGGATATAGTGTTTTTTGAGGGTTTTTGATATGAAAATGAGTTATTTGGGAGAATGAACACCTTTCCTAGGTAAAAGTAATTTAGCCTTAGGAAACGAGTATTATTAGGAAAAATGAATGAACTGAAGAGGAGAATGAATGTTTATGAGGGGGTTTTAGTACTTCTTTCCTATAAGTCATTGATTCGAGGGTCTGGTCCCTCCAAAAGTTAGAGAAATTCTCTAAGCCTTTTTGACTTAGGGTTTTTAAGTACTTTAAACTTTATTGTGGGAAATTAGTTAAGTAAAAGGTGAAATGAATGAAGGAAATTAATTAATTGAATTTGATATCCATCTGCATGCTTGAGTGCTGATTCACATTTGAAATACATGTTGAAATTTGATAAATGTGCTTTTTCCTAGTCAATCATCACACTTTGTGCAACCTTTCTTCTACTTACCCACCTACTCATCCTACCAATTTTACTTCTCTTTATTAGGGTGCATTTGAACTAGCAAAGCCTTATCAAACATTTTTCCTTCTCTTTACAATGGTGAACTAACTAAATCTAACCTTATTACATCCAAGGGCTCAGATTAAACAGTTGAGCTCCTTTTATTTACTCTGCTATCTAATTATCTGCCAAGATTAAACAATTTGGTCAGATTTTATTCTCTATCGATAGACATGAAATTTAAAGCCTGAAATAGTCAAGTTTAAACATTTTTACTATCATGGATTGTGGCAAAGATTACAAGTTGCAGACAATCATTTATTATGCATAAAAGTAAATAGTAGTGGCACTTTGGCTTGCTCACTTTCATGGTCTTTTTCTTTTCTTGGGGTTCATATTTTTCATCTTTTTTGACCTTTTTGTTATTTTTGTCCTTTGATTATTCTTTTAGGACATACCCTCTTTACATTTTTTAATTTTTTGAATATGGAAAACATTTACAGAAAGAAAAGATATGTACATATTACAGGTTTAATCTCAGTCATTCAAAAATTATGACTCCTATTGGTATAGGAACCTAATAGTGCCTCCACTTGGGGATGGCATTTCCTGGTGAAATG
Organism: Pinus taeda; assembly: GCA_000404065.3. Classification (NCBI taxonomy): domain Eukaryota; kingdom Viridiplantae; phylum Streptophyta; class Pinopsida; order Pinales; family Pinaceae; genus Pinus; species Pinus taeda. Next base: position 10,311 of record APFE031739951.1, on the reverse strand, counting down.
TCAACAACTTTGAAGACCAATGGCCTTTCGAATTTTTGTGATGCTATCCTACAACTTTTCCTTTGGAAATTTCTTCATTATTGCTATCTATGATAGTAAAACTTTTTAAAGTTAGGGCCTTCACTTTAGGCTTCAACTTCAAAAAATCACCATCCAATCCACTCTACGCTTTTTAAAGTAAAGTATGCACACGATTAGTGAACTTAATAACTAGGTTCAATGTAGTGTTTGAGCATTTGACAATTAATTGGTCCTCCTTTTGCTCCTATGCCATCCATTTCTCTAAGGAAGAAAGCATTATTACCTCTGAAAGTGTAAATGATATATGGGCCTTTCCATAGGAAATCAAATTTCCCATGTTTACCCTTATCGTCTCTTCTTGAATCCCATTTTAAAAAATTTTCCCCAACGTAGAAATATTCTACCTTAGTCCTTTTATCAAAAGCCTTCTTGATCTTCTCCTGCACAACTTGAGATTTGATGTACACTTCTTCCCCAGTCTACTGCAAATGAATTGTTTGGTTGATTCTTCTTTGGATGTCATTTGGTTCAACTTGCAATTCTTGGAGTAGCTTCATCGCTGGTGTTCCCAAGGAAGATGGGAAAACAACCTCCATTCCATAAACTAATTGATAAGGACTAGTAACAGTGGATTTCTTTGTGGTTAGCTTGTTTCCCGACAAGGCATTTACTAGCTTCTTGTTCCATGTTTTCTTGTTATCCTCCAACAATTTTTTGATGATATTAAGTAAACTCTTGTTTGAAGACTCTACTAGTCCATTTCTTTGAGGGTAATAAGCAGTGGAGTGACCCAGGGTTTTATGATACTTATTACAGAAATCAATCATTCTCTTATATTTGAAAGCTACTGCCTTATGAGTGATGATCTTGGTTGGGCACCCAAATCTAGATAGGATGTTGGACCCAAGGAAGGTTATGATAATAGTATTAGTGGCTTTCCTTGATGGTATGGCTCCTATCCATTTGGTAATGTAGTTCGTAGAAGTGAGGATCCATTTGTGTTGGGCAGAGGAAGGTGGATGAATTTCACCAATGAAGTCAAGACCCCATTGTTGAAAAGGTTCTTCAGTAGAGATTGGTTTCAAGGGCAAGGGTAAAAGCTTTTTCTTTCCTTTAAAAATATGACATTTATGATAGGAGGTTACAAATTTCTTTACATCAGAAAAAAAAGTAGGCCAGTAGAAACCGGCTCTAAGAATCTTGTGAGTTGTGGTTTTCCAATAAATATGTCCTCCATGGTCACTTGCATGAAACTCTTGTAACACATTGCCATATTCTTCTTTCAATAAATAGTTAAAAAGGATACCTTCATCATTCCTCCAAAACAAAGATTTCATTTTTAAAAATCTACTTTTGGTCTTGCATAATTCAGAGGAGCTTGTATATTTTGTAAAACATATATGATGTTAGCATACCATGGTGATTCAATAAAGGCCTGGCTGATTGTTGGAGTTGCCATCAACTCTCCATTATCCATTTCTGCAATAAAATTTATATCTAAGGCCTAATAGTTCGATTCAGCCATGAACTTGGCTAAAAATTGGCCTTTGATTAGCTTTGTTGGTTTGTTTTCCAGGTCATATTCTAATATAGTAGCAATCCATTTCCCTCTCTTCCCATCTGGACCATGCAGAGTTAGGATATCCTTGACTACTGCATTGGGGACATAGGCTATTACATGAGAATATAGAATGTAAACTCCGAAATCTTTGATAGCTTTGACCAAAGCAAAGGCTTGCTTTTCCATTATATTGTATTTTACAGGGGCATCTCTCAAGGCTTTGCTAAGAAAGGAAAAAGGGTTCTCATAACCCTGATCATTCTTCTGCAGTTGGACTGTAGAAATTGTATGTTCAAAGAAATTCCATACTTCCTACATTTGATGAAGACCTGCCTTAGATGATCCAAGTGTTGTTTATCAGATTTTGAGAATATAGTGATGTCATCTAAGTATATTACTAGGAATTCATGAATTTCCTTAGTAAAAGCTATGTCCATGGCTCTTTGGAAAGTAGCCCCTACATTCTTTAATCCAAAAATAATTTTCACATATATGAATGTGCCCCAAGGAGAAGTGAACGATGTTTTAGCCTGGTCATCTAGGTGAACTAAAATATGATTATAACCATAAAACCCATCCAATAATGAGATTCTGGTGAACCCTACTACCCTTTGTAAGATGTGATCCATTTTAGGAAGAGGATAATTGTTTTTGAGTGAAGCTTTATTAAGATTCTTGAGATCAACACAAAGTCTGATCTCACAAGTCTTTTTCCTTGTGGGCACCAAATTCGAAACCCAATCAGAGAATCTAATTGGTGCTATTATCTTGGCCTCATATATCCTTCAGATTTCCTTTTCAATAGAAGGCAATAGGATGGGATTAATCCTCCTAAGCTTCTATCTGAAAGGTTTTTTATTTTCTTTTATAGGGATGATGTGTTGTATTATGCTAGTGTCATAGGACTCGAGGTCCTCATAACTCCAACCAAAGACATCTTGGAATTCCTTTAGTAATTCAAGGTATTTCATCTTTTTAGTAGGATGTAAGGACTTTGAAAGTTTTATCAATCTTGGATTTTCCTCAGTACCTATATTACACTCCTCAATATCATATTTTAAGGGTTCCATTTTTGGCTTTCTAGGGACATCATTTGAATCAAACAAGTCTTCCAAAGGAGTTAATACTTTGGGAAAAAATTTGTCTTTGAGATTAATGATTTCAGAGTCTTCGTTAATTATCTCATCAATTTCGACTTGTTTTAGGTTTTGTACATCTGATTTTGTAAATTTAGTGGGATGAGATATATCTATCTCTTCCTCTTCTATTTCATTAATTTCTATTTTATCCTTAAAATCAGGATCTAATTTTATGTCAGTATCTACATTACTATTTACAAATTCTTCTTCTAAAGTTAAAAAATTATTTATTTGCTGGTCATTAGTGAATACTTGCCAATTTTTTAAGTTGTCTGGGATAGCAGGTCTATGCCTAACCTCAGGAGTGTACTGATGGTTAGGTTGAAATGGTAACTTACAAGTGCTGGCAAACATTGTTAAACTATGAGCCTGCATATTATGTTTCTTTGGGATGACTGCAAGCTTAGTTTCTAGAAAAGTGTTCAATATTTCTACAACTATTCCTCTATAAAACCTTAACCTAGGATCTACGATCATATATAAAACATTAATTTGTTTTATAACCAACTCAAAATCTCACATAATAGAAACTCTTATAGCTCCTAACTTTCTAACCAATTGAGACCTAAAACAAGTGCTTCATACTCAGCCATGTTGTTAGTGCATTTGAAATTCAGTCTGTAAGCATGGCCCTCTGAGTTATCATTTTCTAAATTGTATATCCACACTCCTGCTACTGCTCCTAATTTATTCACTGACCCATAAAATTCAAGGTTCCATAATATTTTATGTTCATAATTCTTGTTGTCTGGGGGGACAAAATTTTCAATAATTAAGGTGTCTTTATCATCTTTTTTATCTGAAAGCTCTTGAGTTTGGACAGTTTCATTTTGAGCTATAACTGCAATCTCTTCTAGTTCTGAAATAATGTTGTTTGAAGTAGTTTCTTATGTTTGTTCAACATTGTACATAATAAAATAATCGATGTCAAAATGCATGGAATAAATAGGAAAGTTTCGAGGCCTATCCTAGCTACTCACTACATATTTCATTAGGGTGTCTCTTTACAGTTTTTTAGGATGTCCAAAAAATGAAATTGTGTAATATGACATGTCAAGTTGCAAAGATCATTGGAGTTTAGCCCCCCATGATCTAGAGAACAACATGCCATATTTAGGTGGTATATTAGCAACAACCATGTCCATGAGAATGGTCTTAGTAGGATATTGTACTAAGGAAACACGCAGGTCTTTAATTAACCCTAGACACTTTACTTGACTTGAGTCAAACGAAACTAGGTCCATGTAAGGCCTAGTAATGTCCAAGTTTAATTTTTCCATAACAGATTTAGACATTAAATTATGTGAAGCCCCAGAATCTAACATTGCATTGTGTAAGATTTTATCATGAATGTTAAGGCTAATATAAAAGGGTGGTATCCCTCCTTCTAATGGTTTTCCATTAACATCAGGACTGAATATAAGCTCAAGCTAATCATCAAACAAGCTGACAGAGTCTTCATTCTCAACAATGTTTAAGATTTTTCTTATTTGAGATTTATAGGTTTCACTTTTAATAAGCTTTATTAAGGGAACTGAGATTTTCAGTTTAGCCACCTCTACTCCCAAATTTAAAGGTAAAGGGGCTTTCTCTGTTTGAGGGCTTGGAATTTTCATGGGATCAGCTTGAGTAGATTGTTCTTCTTTTTCTACATTTGAAGTATCTTTTTGTGCATTTTCTAATATGGTGTTTGGAGATTTCTCCAGTGTCTCCTTGGAGGGGATTGAAGTGGATGGTTGGTCATCAGGGGGTTGGACATGGGTTATATCTACAATGGTGGGACCAGAAGGGTTCTCATTTGGTCTAGAGAGGATTTGGAGAGTTTTAGTAACTGGAGTTGTTTTGATTTTCTTAGGTTGATTTGGTACTGCTTTCTTTTTTTGGTCAAGAGTGCTAGTGTTCTTTTTACTCCTCAATTTGTACTATTTGTGCACTTCGAAGATAGCATAATCATACCCTTGCTTATAATCAAATGATTCTCCAGATTGGGTTTGCAATTGCTGAAGCATATGTAGTTCTAGATTATCTTGAGTCAAGAAGACAATTTCCTCTTCATCTAATCCCATTATGTTAATTTGTGTGTCTTCTTCAGGGTCTTCTAAATGGGATGTTTCAGCATAGTTTTCTTGAAAAGGAGGCTTAATATTCTGATCATGTCCATTTTTACCAATATTTTGATTTTGATTCTTTTTAAATTTTGGATTTCTCACTAGAGGTGCTTGTTGATTATCCCATTGAGGCTTGCTTTCAATATTCTCTATCCTCTCCATCAGTTTTTCCATTCCTTTGGTTAGGACATCTATTTTAAGGTCAAAGGGTGAGGCTTCATCTTTCATAGGTCCTCTCCTTTCATTCCTAACCCTAGCTCCTTTTGCTAGAAGGTTGGCTTCTACACTAACTGTTACACTCTGCATGTCTTCTAAAGTTGGAGGTGTTAGGTTCCTATACCAATAGGAGTCATAATTTTTGAATGGTTGAGATTAAACCTGAATATGTACATACCTTCACTTTTTGCAAATGTTTTCCATATTCAAAAAATTAATAAATGTAAAGAGGGTATGCCCTAAAAGATAAATCAAAGGACAACAAGAATAAGAGAAGGTAGAAAAAAACATGAAAAATATGAACCCCAAGAAAAGAAAAAAATGACCATGAAAGTGAGGAAGCCAAAATGTCACTACTATTTACTTTTTGTGCATCATAAATGATTGTGTGTAGTCTGTAACCTATGCCACAATCTATGATCGTCAAAATGTTTAAACTTGGCTATTTCATGTTTCAAATTCATGTTTATAGATAGAGAATAAAAATCTGACCAAACAGTGTAATCTTGGTAGATAAGTAAATTAGGTAGAGTAAATAAAAAGGCGCTCAACTGTTTAATCTGAGCCCTTAGATGTAATACAGTTAGATTTAGTTAGATTACCATTGTAAAGAAAAGAAAGATGTTTGATAAGGGTTTTCTAGCTCAGATGCACCCTAATAAATAGAAGTAAAAATGGTAGGATAAGTACTAGTAGATGGGTAAGTAGGAGAAAGGTTGCATAATTGTGATGATTGTTAGACAAAAAGCATATTTATCACCCTCATCATGAAAATTCTACGTATGAATGAGAAATTGGACTGGCATAAAGTTCATAAAGTCAAATTGATTAATTTCCCCTCACTCATTTCACCCTTTACTTAACTAATTTCCCACAACAAAGTTGAAGTACCTAAAATATTAAGTCAAATGGGCTCAGAGCATTTCTCTAACTTCTAGAGGGATCGCACCCTCAGTCCAATGATTTATAGATCTTATGTACTAAAATCCCCTTGAAAGCATTCACCCCCTTCAATTCATTCATTTTCCCATATTAAATTCCTTTCCTAAGGTTAAAACACCATTCTCCCAAGGAAAAGCAATCACCCTGTGGATACCCGTTTTTGTGAGAAACCCACAAAATTGCACTTAGCCTAAGTTATAATGTTCTATGTAAAAAGCAATAAAATTACAAAAACACATTATGCTTAGCACACTTCATTTATCCCTCACAATTTTTCATATTAAATTTTAATATTATGTATATTTTAATTCCTAAAAAGACCCCTTTCCCGTATATTTTATTAAATCCCTTTAATATTAATATCCCTACCCTTAAGTTTGAAATACAAACTTTTTAATTACCCAACCCTGACAAATGACATAATTAATTGACCTATGATTAATTAAAGTCAAATCATCCACCAATCATATCTCATTTGATATTTTAATCCCCGCCTTAACCCCTCATTAAACTAAAACCACCATGTTTAATTGCCCGTACGGCCCCTCCATTGCCCTATGTGCAATTCCCACGCCCGAAAACCACACAATCTCCCCCCTCCCCTTCTGACGAAACATGTTGATTTTGGAAGCACGCGAAGTCCGAACGATACCCGCCAGAGATGGTTTGTTTTCCACTGGGCCCCCAAGGTGACATGGCGCTCGATGAGTGGAACTGGGTAGGCTCACCCCAATACCACCAAGTGCCCAAAGGCTTTGCAAAGTAAACCACTCTGCCAGCCCGTAACCCAACAAATCTGTCACTGTTCATCCCGCTACGCGACAAACGGTCACTGTTCACCGATACCCGCCAAATTGAATTTTTACGCATAAATCCAAAAAATCCCCACATAATTTCTTTTATCATTTTCACTATAATTTTCCATGCGTGCACCTGCGAATGTTGAAAAGCCATCAACCCACATACACTTGCACTCTGAAGAGGGCGAAACTTGCCATATTGCCTTCAAGCCCAATTCAAGCCTTTTCAACCATTCAGAACTACCAATTACCTAGTTCACAACATGTTTTCATCAATTCCAAGTATTTAAGAAAGAATCCATTAAAATCCCTGTTAATTTCCGAACCAGTCTCTGGGATTTCTTAATTGAAATTAAAAGGAACTTTGGTAACATGAAACCCACCTAGAATTGAACCCCCATTACCTCAAAGACAGAAATTTACTTTTCCCCCATTCTTAAATCCACAAGAACTAAGAATGCTTGCCCCAATTTCCATGGATATCAGGCCAATTACCACTCCTCATCTGGACCTAGACCACCTTCCCTTTGATGATAAAGACTTCCAAATCAAGGACACCTTTGTCCATGAATCCCCTTTAAAACTGTACTACCGATACAGAGACTAATACCTCAACCAAGCTGATAGAATAGGGCTATGGGAATCTAATTTGTGCAAATATCAATTCCCTGAGATGCACATTTTCCCATGCAAACTATCTTCCTAGTCAAAGGGCAGTGATGTCCTGTGAACAAACCATACTTTTCACCATCACTGTTGAGTCAATCAATCAAATGCTGCAACTACACCCAGGGAAGAACTTAACCCCTATTTCAATTGGAGACCTACTAGACAAATTTCCCAAGCTTACCACTGCCAAGCTTACTCAAATGTTCCAAACTTTTAGTGTAGAAGAAAAACATACCCCACAGGAACCTCCCCCATATATGTATACCATATTTTCTCAATTTGGCGAAGACATTGTGTCAATGATATCCAGTCTCTTAGGCTATAAAACCAGTGAATACATAGATGAAATCATCTTAGCCTTCATGTCCACTTTTACTCTAGGACAACCCCCTACTATCATGTATGATTATGCCAAATGCATAGCTAATAGGATACATTAACAATTTCTGAGAATGAGTAATGAAAGAGTGTTTAAGTATTCTTTAGTTTCGTACCACCTTTTCTTATACTACTAACCTGACAAGTTCCCATTCACTCTCCAAAAGCTTGACACTAAAGTTCATCTCAGGTCAGTCATTTTTTGGACTGCTTTGATACATAAGTATGATTCCCCTTATCCATACATAGATTTCATTGATCTTTTTGTACATCTAGTAGTGACCATGCTGCTAGGAAGTCCTCCTCCAACAACCAGTTCAGATATTAGGAGGATCTTGCAACTGTCAAAAGAACACAAAGTGGGAGATTGGTACCTGTACCAAAATCACATAGAAATTACGATGTATGGCTATGAAGTGGCTCCTTACAAACTGCCCAGATACCTCCTAATGAAGTTATTTGCTCTGGAGTACTACAGGTAAATAATCAACTCATATGAGGTGCATTTTGTTAAGGCTAAAAAGAAGACCCAGCTCAGAATCAAGGATCAACTAGGCCCCTTTGTATGTAATAATAGAGAAGCTGGGAAAGAAGTAGAGGAAATCCTCCAGAGACTTAAACTTAAACAAAGCTTCATGTTACACTAAAATTTGTCACCATGACTATCTATAGTTAGTATGGCTCCATCAACAGTCATATTGTCCTCCTTGGCAAGCCTTATACCTCTGCTCTCCATGTCAAACTTCAAGAAAGAGAGAAAGTCTTTAAAAAACATGTTTATTTCTGGGTACCCAGGTTCTCTCTACCTTACCTGCGTGTACGTATCCCAAGTTCATTATACCTACGTACTTTTACGATCTGTATGTCAAGGGATGGGTGCGTACCCTTGTAAAGGTCAAAAGGTATGAGTTTCATCTTAAAAAAGTTACTTGTGGTCATTTATAGAGCATTCTAGAAGATTTTTTGACGTGTATTGAGCGCCTCCAGATGGTTCATGCATCCCTATGAAAGAGGAACTTATCCCATCAAGAGAGGAGATACCCCATCCAAAAGAGGGGCTTATCCCATTGATGTTGGACCTGATTAACTTTCTCTAGAGCATTATAAATATAGGCATTGGGCCAGAGGCGGGGAGGTTGAAAGCTGAACATTCCAAAGGGTAGATGCTGCTGGCATTAGGACTTCCTTGTAGAAGCTTTTGAGGAGAGATTCCCATCCTTTCTTGTTTCATTTGGAAGTTGGTGAGCTTATCAAAGTAAAGGAAAACTCTTGCTGGACCCTGGGAGGAACTTGCACAACACCAAGGCTCAGGTTGTAATGGTTTCTTTTGTTTCCTATTAATACAAATAAGTCCATTCTTCTCAACAATTTGTTATTAATAAGTTGTTTCATATACTCCTTGGTCTGTATGTTAAATATGTTTTATTTTATGAGATATTCAGGTGCTATGTAATCGTTTGATTGTTAGTAAATGCAGGTTTCGAAGTGAAGGAGGAGCTCATCCGAATCGACGAGGCTAGACTACTACAACAGCGTTGGACTACAGGTAGGATCTAAAACACTTGATTTCTTCTATGGTAAATGCATGTTTAGAGAAGGATTGCTCTTAATTGTCTTGTTTGTCAATAGAAAGTCTTAGGCTTCTAGGGAGGTTGGTTTTGTCCACAAGATTAACTCTTTCCGCATGACAAAAGCCATGAATATCCAACACTCTATCCAATCCTGGTCTTCCTTGGTAGCACAAACCATAATCACGAGTGCCATGCAAATACCTGAAAACCCACTTCAGAGTTGTCCAGTTCTCCTTCTCTAGTTTTGACATAAACCTCCTCAATACTCCCAGTGCATGTGTAATGTCTGGTCTAGTATAGACCATTGCATACATCAAGCTATCGATTGCACTTGCATATCGAACATGAGACATGTCCTCTTCCTATTCTTGTGTCTTGGGACACTGTTTAGTAGATAACATCACACCTATAGGAATAGGAACCTTCACCGGTTTACTATCCTACATATTAAACCTCTATAATATTGTCTCGACATACTTCCTCTAGTTTAACTAGAGATTCCTCTTTGCCTGATCTCTCTTAATTTCCATGCCCAAAATATAGTTTGCAGCACCAAGATCTTTCATGTCGAATTTGGAAGACAATTGGGTCTTCAAATCTTGGATAATTTCTTTGTCATTTCCAACCAACAACATATCATCCACATACAAGACCAGATAAATAACACGGTCACCAATTAATTTAAAATACACACAGTTATCTGCTTTTCTTCTGGTGAAGCCAAGTCCCCATATAAATGTATCAAATTTCTGATACCACATCCTTGGTGACTATTTTAGCCCATACAGAGACTTCTTTGACTTGCATACCAGTTCTTTCTTACCCTTCACTACAAAGCCTTCAGGTTGCTTCATGTAAATCTCCTCTTCTAGATCCTTGTGAAGAAATGTTGTCTTCACATCCATC
>APFE031739949.1:28486-57142 GCA_000404065.3 Pinus taeda | reverse complement strand
GCATTTGGCAGCATAGTGACCGACTCTTCCACAAGAAAAGCATTTGAAAGGTAACTTACCTCTGAATCTTCCAGTACCCCATTGAAGGTTCTTGACAAAATTTGATTCTTCCTCTTCTTCTGACATGTGTCCTGACTCATAGTAATCTCCTTTGCATGAAGCCTAGAGAGCAGCTTCTCTCTTGTTTGATGGTCCTCCTTTCCTCATTTCATAAGCAGTCAGAATTTCGTGCAGCTATGACATAGTAAGATTTCATAGATTTTCTTTTTCTTCTATTGCAGAAACTTTAGATTCAAACCTAGTGGACAAAGATCTTAGAACTTTTTAAACCACAACTGCCTCTTTTATTTCTTCACCCAAGTTTTTCATACAATTAACAATCTCATCTACATGTAGGAAATAGTTAGCCACACTTTCATCATTGTGCATTATGAGATTTTCATACTAAATTCTGAGAGTTTGAAGTTTTGCTCGTTTTACCTGTTCATCTCCTTCATAGCTCAGAACAATCTTGTCCCATATTTCTTTTGCGGATTTATACTACATAACCTTGACAAATTATAATTGAGATAGACAACCCAATAGGGTATTGACAGCCTTTGCATTTGTTTCATATTTCTTCTTCTCAGCTGGATCTGTAGGAGTTGTTGATGGAAAAATGTACCCTATATCTATGATATCCCAGACTTCTGTACCAAGAGATTGAAGATAGGCAGTAACTCTTACCTTCCAATAGACAAAGTTGGTCCCATCAAAAATTGGTGGCCTGATCGATGCTTCTCTCTCGTAGTTTCTCATGATGATAGATCTTCCTTCAAGCGATTAAGCTTCTTCTGAAGGACCTGCTCTGATACCAATTGTTAGAAATAATTACTGAGAGGGGGGGGTGAATCAGTATTATCAAACTCTTCTCAAATATTTTCAGATCTGACAATTTAAACTTGCATATACCTTCCAAACTTATAATTAGATGTTTTTCATTAATTTGTATGTGAGAACCATAGAACAATGAACAGGAACACAAAATAGATAGTCACACCAAGGAAAACAAGATGTAAGGTGGAAACCCAATGTGGGTAAAAACCACCTGCTGCAATATGTCTCTATCTTCTTTCAATAAGAAACTTCTTCTTACAATGATTTTGTATTGGTGCAGTCCTTTACTAGTACGCAAGCTGTTACCTGCAGACAGCTACAACCCTCTCTTGTTTTCCATCTTCTTCTAGAAGGGAGCAACAACCCCCTTAGCTTTTGTACTAGCTGAAATACTAGTATGTAGGTGCTGATGTTGAGGGATTTGCTCCCCTAGGGCTTTTGGGTGGAAACCCTAGCATATTGAAAGTTGTCTAAACAGAGAAACACACATTCACACAGCCATTACGCTATAATAAGAAAATTATAAAGTAAGAAGGGCGTACCTTAGGTCCTACGTTCAAGAAGTTCCTCAAGGGTCCAAACCCTTCTTCAAGTCCCTTTCGCTCCTTTGTCTTGCAAAACGACCAATTCCAAAGAATGCAGTAGTATATGGACAAAGACTTATAAATAAATCATCTTTATGTTATAAAAGAAGGAAGTTAGTTATGAACTTTAAACAACCATTCACATATGCACTTCAAACATGAACATCATAAACATAAAGAAGAAGCATATCGGGAACCAAGACGTGTTTCTTTATTATAGACAAATAGAATGTACAAAAAGAGTAATATCACCTGAGTAACCTTTTGTGGGCTCCAAGCAAAGCTTCCTTCCGGATCCGTCCAGCCTCAAGCCTCTAGCATATCTCCTTCCAAGACTCACTCCATGATGCCATAACTAGTGGATGAACATCAACACACAAGGAAACAAGGGTTTCCTGTACAAATGGGGGAAGTGGAAAAGGCACAAGGGTCTTCAGACCTGGTCAGGGGAAAAATATCAGTATAATAACCTTTCTCTCTCCTTTCTCTTCCTTTAGGCCTTCCCTTTGATGTCTTTTTATACCACTCCCAAAGTATTTTTTTAGTTAGGAGTTGGTTGGGAACAGTTGGGCCATGGGCACTAACAGGTGATCAGCAGGTAAAACCCGCGATCTCTGCCCGAAAATAAGGAGTTTTATATTTTTTTAAGTGTTTTAAGACATATAAGCGGGTTGGGTATATATGAACCCGCGTATACACGCGTTTAACTCAGGGCAATGTCGCGTATAGGGAATAAAACACTGTTTTTTAGATTTTGGATCAGGTCTTGAAGGAGGGGTTTCCCTAGGCCATGAGTGCAACATCACAAACCATAATAGTGAGATTTGGAGCTATAATAGATGCCCCCTAATATATGAGGTCAGAAGGGGAACATGATGGCTGAAATATATTAAGCAAGTACATGGAAAGGAAATCTACCAAAAACTGAGGAGTACTTCACCAGAATTTAGCCTGCCAAGCCACAAAAGGAGATCAGAAAGAAACACCATCTGAGGCGGGCATACCCATGCTCAGAGAAAGCAAAGCATGTATGCATATCAAGTACAAGTGGATCCACTAAGTATACAAGTATAAATGACTGGAAAATACATAATGGATCATTTGATCATGATCGAACAAGTACATGTCTGAATATCACATATAAAACTATCAATGATGTTGAGAAATACAACGGATCACTGATATCAAAGACTGATCCCAAGTGGTACCAACTGAACATGATGGAAAAGGATGGTACTACAATGCAAACTCAATTGCCAGCATATAGAATGTCGCCATGACTGACTGCAACATATTAGATGGAGTGGTATCAACTAGCAGCAACAGGAGCAACTGTCAAGTGAACCAATGAATGCTGATACAACCTGAGGTCTTCACCGATCGCCATGGTACATTTCTACACCATGGGAATAAATGATCTGAATTCGACCATGTGAGAAATCATTTGATTACCGGTCATTGATGTATACCGTTAACAAATGCGAGACTACTCACCGATAATGATAATGAGCGTCAAGGTACCCAGTACAAACCAACAAGTGCGAATAAATGGGTTGAAGTCGAACACCTGTAAGAATCTATTGATCAGGAGACAATGATGGTTTCCCGCTGTCGGTAGCGAAGGATCTGCCACTAATGACTGTAAACCCCAAGGTACTGCCAAATGGACTCTATATCTTTGCCCCAGAGCAATGAGTAGGAGTCGATAGGGAAAGATCCACTAGAAGGAAGGCATTAAGGCATCATTCATCAATCTAGCGCGAGTGTAACCCGTAGGCCAATAATGTGGAAGGAATCGGACGAAAGAGATGTTGTAATCCAACCGAAGTACGTTTTGGGCGTACACAAGCTGTGGCTAGCACACGGCAGAAACCCTCTGAACCAACCAATAATGAAATTTGACACAGAGGCGAGGTATCCACCAATAAGGTCAAATGGAAACTCAGGTACTGCACGAATCCCAATGTGTGATAATATAAGCTGACATCGAACACAAGGGAAGCCAATCAGTCAAAGACCCATGATACTGATCGATGTTGAGCACAAGGTAACCCATCAATAATGAAAATAGGGCCAGGGTGCAGCTCTAGGCCTGCCCTCAGAGCAAGATGTCGTCGTCAATAAGGACAAGACCTGCGAGCAAGAAGTCAATGGAGACCTTCTCAAATCGGCACGAGTAAAGGACCAATATAACTAATGTGATGATAGACATGACACTGACAACCAGGATGGCCAACTAAAAAATGAGTCAATAGACACCGAAGAGAGGCCGACTCAGGCTAACTTCCCTTGAACAAAAGCACGACTCAATGTGACTATATGGCAGCATATGATGACTTTGTATAAGTTCATCATGCAGGAGGCATGAACGAACCCTCCATATGATTGGAAGAGATAACCAATCGGGGGAGAATTGACTAAATAACAAGGTTATGGGGTACCTAAGTCAAACTAAATCCTGCCCAAACGGAGGAGACTTTGTTTTGAGTGCTTTGTTCAAGGGCGACATGACTGACTCTAGCTGCCAATAATAAATGGAAATACTGTCCCGTTCCTGCTCTTTTTGGAATATTTAATTTTTTGTCTTTTTCTGTTAAGCTCGAAAAAGAATAAAAGAATGATATGGTATAGTGGAAAGAACGAGTGTCGATGAAGTATATGATCTAGTTCCTGGGAGTGGAACATTCCTGTGCTCAATGCAGGGAGGCGAAAACTGGTCAGTGACACTCAAAGGTATGTTCCTTCCATGGGTCAAGATGTGTCAAGTTACAGAAGTGAAAGGTATGCAAGGTTGATTTTGTAGTTTTCAAGGTCAAAAGTTGGCTTAAACATGAGTCCAAGTGAAGCCGGCTCTAGGCCAAAAGGTGCAAATGGTCAACATGCAATGCAGTAGTACAACTCAACACAAAAGAGCCTCTAGGGTATAAGGCCAGAATAAAGCGAAGAAGCTAAGAGGAATTATTCTTCAATGCATGAGTCATGGCGGGACTATAGAGGACTCTCGAGCCTACTCAAATTGAAGCAGCATGGGCAACAAATGTCAATGAGGTGCTAACTATGATGCCCATGTAAAGGATGGCTCTACCATTGTGTCATGATTTAAAAAATCGGCGAGTGAAGATCGCTTACGAACCATAACATGATGGGATCGACCCTATGGCAGATGTATCGACAGATGGAGGCTAGTATGCATGATGCAACAGAAAAATGATGTCCCTAACCTATATGCCAGTGAAAAAACGATAACTTCCATGACGGGTTAGCAGTCATGGAACTATCTCGAAAAAGTCGAAAATGTCGAAAATGTCCTGAAAAGCAAACCCTTCTTGACACTCCAAGATCCCTAGTTAAAAGTCACATGAAACCAAACAAAATGAAATTTTGAAAAAATTTTACATTTTCAAAACTTATAAAAGGGATTTTGAACTCACCAATTTTACCAATTGAGTTGGAGAGCAAATATTTGCAACAAAAGGAGCAAATTTCTCGTGTGCCAAATTCGACCGTTCAACTTCTTCAAAATCTTCCAGGTAACTCTTAAACTTAGCTTGCAATTCATTGTGACTAGTTTTAGGATTTTTCATTAATGTTTCACCGTTGAACTATTGTTCAAAATTTCACAGCGGCGTATACGCGGGTTGATAATATGAAACCTGCATACACGCGGGCCCTATACGCGACTGTGTATACAGTAACCCGCGTATACGTCGTGAGTCAATTTTAATCAAAAACTAACGGTTGAAACCCAATTTTTCTCAAAATGTTGATCACATGGCATGAAAGAGAACATGCAGCGGTGGATAATGAAGTTATGAATGATCCTGAAACCTTGGATGCTTTACAGGGATGTGGCTTGCTCAAATTTTTCAAACTGCCGAACATGAAAGCCAATGTGTGACTGCTTGTAATGGTCATTTACTATTGGGATGTCGAGGAGGAAGAATTCATGATTGATCAGATGCCACTCAGAGTAGAAGTGGAGGATATTTATTTTATCATGGGCCTTTCCCGAAGGGGAGAGGTCTTACAGTCCCGGGACAGTACACGGAGCAGCCTCACCATAGAGGACTATGTATAGATATACTGCCCAGGACATCCCAAGAAAGTTGGGAGCCAGATCTCTATTGCACATGTAGTGAGTTTATCGCTGAGGATTATCCTGTTCACCATAGCTGGAGTGAATGGATCATCCTCTCTGCATCAGGCATCACGGCTCACCATGAGTGTGGCAGTGGATTGTCTCACTACTATGTTTGACTGGTGTACTCCTCTTCTGGCCAGCATGAAGAGCCAGCTCACTTCTATTAAGAAGGGACAAACCAAAAACTTTGGTTATGGGACTATCGTGTGCACCTTCTTCTTCGAGAGGATTCCCACACTCTACCCCAAGGTAGCAGTTTCCATCAGCACCCCACGTGATCCATGCATGGGCCTGTGGGCTGATCTGATGAAACGTCTGGGGGGTGGGGAGGTTTCTAGGACTGCTTTTGATGATGAGTTCTTCACCTGGTGGGATTAGCAGATCATCGCCGTAGACGACTACCCCTATGTTGGGTTGGACTTCCGAGGAGATCCTAACCTAGCATTACCACCAAACACAGCATGGGGCGAGATCGGTAAGGATTTTAAGATTTTAAGATTTTTTTTATTTTTTTTAAATATAATGATGTACTTTGAAAAATATTTTTTGATGAGATTCAAATATAATGATCATGATCCAGACATTGGGCCAGTACGACCAGATGGACTCCCACGGCAAAGACGACGCGGCCGAGGAGCCGAAGAGGTGGCTGCTGAGACAGAACGGACTCTACACAACGTCCAGCGACACCTGACGAGACTGAATTGTCGAGTACCGATGGCTGCTATAGAGGACCTTCCAGAGGATATGCAACGTCATGTGGTTGGCATGCCACGTGACTGGGTTCGCACTTTTCAGCATGTAGCCAATGCGATATTTACCTACTTGGCCGCTCATCCTGAGCCGGGGCATTAGATATGCCGGACATGATTATGGGCATTTGAGTCCCAATTTTGTATATTTTTGGACAACATATGTACACTCGAGATACTTTTATGATGATATATATGTATATATATATATATACAATTTGACTTTCTGATGCTTTGATTTTATTATGATGAATGAATGATATGCCAGTCTAATGCTTGATTAGCAATAGAATCAGATAACCAATTATGGATCTTGGAATGTGCAAATAATTAATCTAAACAAATGATCTTTGCAACAACCTCACCCTTAAATACTGGCGATATACACATGGATCCCTTACCTGATAAATGTTATTTAATTGAGACACTATCAATTGAGAATCAACATAAACAACCAACGAGTCGATCTCATAAGAGATTGCCTCGGATAGTAAATTAATAACGACAGTATACTCAAGCATATTATTTGAAGCAGGACCAATGCATACGCCTCTTGATACCATCAATTGACCAGTTGGATAATAAAGTACCCAAGCTGCGGAAGCGAGATTCCGAGTGTGCTAACTAGCACCATCGGCGAATCCAAAATAGACCAAGTCATCCATCAACACCTGCAACAGTAGACCAAAAAGTGTTGACATCACAAAACTCTCGATGATATATGTACAAATATACATAATATACAAAGAAGCCATTGCTTGGCCAAAACTAAGCAAAGTAATTCCTAAGGTAGAGCCCATTAGGGGGCTCCGCCAACTTGCTCTTAGAGATGTTTATAGGTACTATGATCGAACCAATCAATATACTTCCTTCAACAAATAACTGTGTTGGAGCCAAAGGGACCATACAAACATCGCTAGTCGAACAGGAGGACCAAGATTCGACTTCATGCATAGGGTAATAAAAATATGACCGACGATGTAAATCTTCCAAAGGTCGATCTACAACCGTCATTCCTTCGAATATCGCTTCATCTGATGGAAAAACAATGTCCGAGCAATCCGATGCATAAGTGGAATAAAGGATCTGAGAATGAGCCACATCACCATCTATCTCTTTCCCAGAGGAAGGAGTGGAATGGTTATCTGAAGAGCTATAGATAGATTCACATCTAGATTCTACTACAGACATAAAAGATTCTATTCCACCTACCTTATCATCATCCGATGTGGTCACAAATGAAGCTAAGGTTCCAAGATCCAAAGAATAAGGAGTTTTAACAAACTCTCTCCATAAAGGGTCCCTGAAGGATGAAACTGTATCTATTCTAGCCATAGGAGGGGGAAGATCAAACATACCCATCGATGAAGAGTACATCCCAACTCCTAAATTCTCGATAGTCGGATGGGGGTTATCCACTAAGGGGATAGTAGAGTCCGAAGTTGCTCGAGGATCGACTGGGGAGTAATCCAATTGATCAACCTTAATGATTTTCCCCTCATGAGGAAAGCAAATGACACGAACAGAGTCGAAACAATGGCGTCCATTTCGTATACCCAGTTCCTTCCTAAGAGGAGATTATAGTCTAGGTTAGCATCTAAAACTTCTACTTCAATATTAACGACCTTCCCTCCAACACATATAGGAAAGGCCAGGATAATCCCGTATGGCCTATGAGAATGACCATCAAACGTTGTCAAGAGGGTAGGTGAAGGAACAATCGACGATGATCCAATAGCCTTCCAACATGACATAGACATGACACACGTGGAAGCTCCCTCATCTATAACCGTCCGAAAAATATTCGTTTTCTGGTAGGTAGACTTTATCTAGAAAGCCATGTGATGAGGAAGTTTCTTTCTGACATTATTCATATCAAAAGTGAGAGCTAAGGAATTACTTGGTGTAGGTTTTAACCCCATACAGAAATTACCTGCATACGAATTCTAAATCACAGGAAAAATAAAAATGCGAGAGCATAACACATAAAACACATATACACTGATATTTCCCACTAGATCTCAAAACCGAGACTACCAGCTTGATTTTTCATTCTTTTCCTTTCAATGTTACAATACACATTTATACATGCCGAAGCATCCAATACCATGGACCGAAAAACCATCACGTCCAATACCATGGACCAAAAAACCATCTATCCAATACCATGGACCGAAAACCATCGCGTCCAAAAAACATGTGCGAAAATCATGCACAAAACCATAGGTGGGTCCGCCCAACCTAACATAGGGTCCAAAACCAAAATTTTCCGGGCGCTGCCCCGGACCCCATAAAGTGGGGTTACGGGTACCCCTCAAACCCCCTATTAACTATGTGGAAAGAATATAACACAACCCAACAAATTTAAGATATATAAATCACTGGATGACCATGATTTATATTGAACCTAAAGGATTAATATCATAAACCTATGAATAATATTATACCCTAGGAATATGAATCATTAGATTAATATACCCAAGGGATTGAGATTATAAACCCAAGAGAATATAAACCCTAGGTTTTTTAGTATTAATCCCTTGCATTTATTATCGCTCAGCTTAATATTGCTTCCTTGGGTTTAAAGTCTTTTGGGGTTTTAGTATTAACCCCTTGGATTTATTATTCCCTTGGGTTTATAATATCAATCCTTAGGTTTTATTAATTTAAGAGTTCATATTCTTAGGGTTCTATTTATATTATATTATTTAAAATAAATTAATTATTATTAATTGGAATAAATCACGATTAATATTAAATAATTATTAAAGAAAATTATTATATTATTATTATTTATAACGATAATAATAATTTTTTTATTGCCATAGTTTTCTTTATATTATTATTTTTATTGTTACATATTTATCAATGGTAGATACAAATAAAGCCTTCAGCTATATCAACCAGATTAATATTGTTAATGTGATTGTGCTAGTTTTATTTTCAGTTAGTCAACATATAAAATATTAAACATTGCAACATCTTACAACATCTCTCCATACTAAACACGTATGATTGGGTTTAATTAAAGTAAAATCTCAAAATTCATTTTAAAGTAAGATTTAAAATTAACTTTAATTAGTTAAGAGTAATTAAGAGTTTTCTTGTATATAGGAAAAAAGTTAAAAACTCTATATGGCCAAAGTAAAAATTTGGATCCTTGTGTATCATTAACTATTTCTTTTTGGATCCTTATGCATCATTAACTCATTTTTTCAGTTGAATTCATTGGAATAATGATGACACACACATTTATGAATTATAAGAAACTAAACTTGTCCCCGGTCCGCGACCATTCGTTCCTTTACCCCACTCCCTGTGATCAGAGTTGGAATTTGATGAGCAAAATTCCCGTCATAGGGCATTTTGGTCATTAATTACGTTTAAAATTTTTATGTAACCTTCATTCATTATGTCCTTTTAAATTTTAAAAACGTATTTTTGACAGGCCATATTTATTTGAAAATGTCATTAGTATCTGTGCTGGCATTAATATCTCACGGACAAGTTCTATCAGCACTAGCATTAATACCCTGTTGAAGGACAGTTTCCAACACCTTTGGAAAATTAGTAGTTGGTCTCCTCGATTTCCAACACCTTCCAAATTATATACTTTTGCATCACAGAGAAAGTTGGGTGCAATATCTGCCACTTTTGAGATTATGATTAAGTCATCTCGCATGATGAAAAATCCTAGTGGTTGAATAATGTGATCCACCTCCAGTATAATGTCTTCTATTTGGAAACCTCTACCATCACCTCTGTAGTATGAAAACAACCGGAATGAATGAACCAAATCATATGTATTTGGATAAGTAGAAGATGGATTACATTAATCGTGAAAAGATCCAATCAAGCCTTTGTCATAGATAACAGGTAAAGTATTATTTGAGCTTGGGGGGATTATATTCATCACCCAAACTGGTTTTGTGCTTAAAGAAACAACAAATATGCCATAGAAAGAGATCATATCCATTAAATTTTGAATATCATATTTACTAACATTCATAAGTGTCCAATATTCATTGACTTGCCTTTGCCAAAATGTTGTGTACGCACTAATATTTTTAGCAATGATCACTATTTTCTCATGTCATTTAGGGAAGATTGATAAATACTCCAGTAATGGAGGAAGTTGGCAACTGTTCTCCACTTCTAGACTTAAAGTTAGACAATTCTGTAATGGTTTCTTACATGATTGTTCTGGATCATCTACCTTAACACATAAAACCAAGCTTTTGTATTTTTCTTTCTCTAAATGGCATGCCTTATCTCCTGGCTCGAACCAAATTCCTATTTGAACATGATGAGCAATAATATTCCCCTAAGTTGAATTTGTTAGACATCAACCTCTCCAATTAATGGAGATAATATTTATCCTTCCCGTAAGAAGGAGGTACATAATAAGCAAAGTAACCACTAGCTATCAAAAGGCGATCCACTTGTTTTAGCATAACACCATCATTTCCATGCCAATCAACACGACTACGAGAACAGTGGACCATTTCAAATGAATTGCTTGGATAAGTTAGTTGTGTTGTACCAAGAACTTTAATCATGGCACCAATTCCTCATTTAAGAGAAAATTGAATATGATTCTCATGCCCATCATTTGGAGAAAATGACATTGTCTATATACCTAGTGGAAGTAGATAAGCTGAAAAACTTGCAAAACCACAACCAACATCAAGAACTTGCACTACTCTTGTGGCTCGTAAATCTCCCATTCCACTAGTTATCATGTTTCCCAACCTTTGGATGTACTATAAAGCTCATTGCTTGAAATGAGCACCACCACTAGGGAACCACCATAGTTTACCCTGTTTATGCACCCAATTTTTCCCACATTTGACTTTATAATAGATGTGAGTGGTTCATATTGCTTCGCCACACATAATCTTTACTGATTGGCCATTTTATTAGGATCTTGTATTCTTTGGGAGAAGGTATTAAACAGAAAGGTCGTTCCTTAAGTGGAGAGGACAAATTTCTTTTGAAATTCACTCTTCGACAATAATTCAAAATTCTCATAGCGCTGATATACTTTAAATCGTGACAAGGAACATAATCAATGTAATTCAATGGGAAAACATCCACTCCTTCTACAAGTATCTTTAACACATCAACTCTAAAATACTTAACCACCACGTCCAGTTGAGATCAACGATGCTTACATATAGATCACATGCTTGGTGCCAAATATTGTTCCAACAAAAAAAAGTAACTATCATCAATGTGAAAGCCAACACGTCCACCTTCCCTGATTGCACGTCTAACATGGCGGAAAGTGAAAACCCCATATTTAGATGCAAACATTAACAAGATGAAACAAGTCAGCTTGCCACATATAAGCACATATTTTCACTATGTTGTTTTGCACCTTATGACACACGAATATCTCTACCAATTTTAGTTGAAGGCAGTTGAATTAATGAAATCCCTTCAAAACGAGTCAAATGGCCTTCGAACTTGCATATTTGAATAAAACCCGTTCAAATACAGGAGAGAGGTTTCTAGAGTGAGAATATTGGAGTTTATCAAGGATATTACATAGTCAAAAAGTACATATTTAATAATGTTTCGTGTTACTACATCAATGTGACATGGCATGATACTTTTCGAAACCTTAAAAGCCTATTATTAATGTTTATTAAAGAGCTCAAAAACTTGGCATTGAATGAATGTATAAAAAATCAACTCTGCATAATTCTTATAACATGTCAAAATTTGTTTCAATGTAGTTTATAATTTACCCACCAAACTGTTAGATTATAAGCCTGCAGTATATTTGGAGACCTTTGAAGTAGCACTGCATTGCAGGAGGTAGCTGTCGAAACCTTAATAATATTTTATTATTTTGGCTTTTCACTAAAGATCCAATATTCAACAACGCATAAGGCAGGTGGTTGTCACAACAGTCGAAAGAAATAAGATTTATATTTTCTGTATTTTGTTTTTTCTTGAAAACCCAATTTTTAGATTCAATGATTACTCTAATAATAAAGCATCCATTTATTATAAGTTTAGTCTTTTAATTTTTAAAAGGTTCACATACTATACATTCAATAATGCTAATATTAGTGTGTATTCCATGATCTAATGCAAAAATATATTATGTAAAATATATAATTTATATTTTAGATCCAATAGTATATATTAAATTATGTAAATTATAACATAAATCACATTAATTAATCTATTTTTGAGTTCTTATTGATAACATTCAATACTTTTATTATGTTGGCCATCTTATATGTTTCATAAGATTTCCTTAGTCATATCTCATATATACAAATGTTATGGCATGTCTAGTTCAAGGACATTTGATTTCTAGATTTGAAGATTTTATTGTGAGTGTTCCATGCAATTTCAAACCAAGGTTCAAGATTTAATAAGTGATCCGCCTTATATAATAATTTTGTTTTTTATGATAAATATGTGATTTTTTTTAACATAACAATGTTATTGAAAGATAATTGTTTAGTGAAAGGTTAATTTATTATTAGAATATCACTCATGAAGAGAAAATTTTTAAATTTTTAAATATGATGTTTCTTGTAAGGAAGCATAAATACCACAAACATTATAAAAAAAGCATAATAAAAAAAAAATAGTATGACCAATCAAACAAATCCAAATTCTTAGAAAAAAAGGGATTGAATGATCTGCCCTTGTTACTGGCACATCTGCTTGGCTACAAATATCATATGTCCATACTTGAATCTTTGTCTTTAGACTCGGTATGTGGAATTTTCAATGAGATACAAAAGAATTTGAGTTTTTTTGCCCGCACATGGCAGAGTAGTTAATTTCATTCCAATATTACATTTATGTATGTACTAGAGATGAATGAAGAATAGATGTCATAAACTAAACCCAAGAGCGGACGTAATTCTTCGAAGAATAGGGTGTCAAGAATTAATAAAGAGAATAAATCTTTGAAGTTATGAAGTTGTGGGCTTATTTTCATTTGGGAGGCAGCTTTGATCTTAAATCACATACTTATTTGGTAGCCTTTGAAGCCTACACTTTCTTGGTTGGATTCCAAAGCTTCCACTGCTACAGAGATAGAAGAAGTAGTAGCATTGATGTTGGTTGGATTCCAAAGCTTCCACTGCTAAAGAGTTAGAAGAAATAGCAACATTGATTTTGGTTGGATTTCAAAGCTTCCACTGCTGCAAAGTTGGAAGAGGTAGCAGCATTGATGTTGCGGAAGTATGCAACAAAGGGGGTGTTAGTCCAGTCGGTCTTGACGAACCTTGCCAAATCATTTGTGTTCTAACTGCTAGAGAACATCCTCGTTCGTCGGCTTTTGATTCTTCCACTCTACCAACTCTTTCATACTGTTCTTTTGAATTATGAAATTGCTATGGTATCAGCTTAAGTTTTCAAGTATAAAGAATTGGTCAGGTGTGAAATAAATTGTGGGATGATACGTTTTCAAATATAGATAATCGTTGACATATCAAATTCTAACTACAGTTAGAGAAGCGATTCATTATCCACCTTAACAAAAAACATTAAAAACTGTAGGGGAAGCAAATGGATATATGCCATCTCAGCCAAAGGTATTGGTGCGTGATAATCTGGCTTTTGATATCAAGTGAATCAATTCTCAATTATTGAATTGATTGTGTTGTTGAGGGCTCATTTGCATTCTGGAGGCAACCCCTAGGGGAACCTCTTGGTGTCAGCACAGTAATCATAGATCATATAGTTATTTCGCACCCACTTGAGCTTTCGTTCTCAATTCGAGTCCAAAGCCTCCTCTACTATGAAGTTAGAAGAAGCAACAACATTGAAGTTGCGGAAGGATGCAACAAAAGGACCTTTGCTCCAGTCTATCTTGACGATTCCACCCCTAGTCGCCCGATCATCTGCGTTCCAAAGGCTCGAATAGATCATCATTGCTTGGCTCTTGGGATAGTGATATTTTCTATCCACTTTACCCAACTTCGTCTCCCTGTTCTTAAACACTCACACTGGAGTCTCGTCTATAGAAAATTTTAATAACAAACATACATTTATATTTTTGTTAGATTCGAAAATTGTATTAAACGTTATGAGTGAACTGGTAATTAGAATACATACATGATTTGGTTTGAGGTCCAGAGGAAAGAGTAAGTGTGAAAATGCAAGGTTGGGTCGAACCACAAGTAAAATTGCTGCTGACATAGGAAGGACCTGCGATTACCCACAATATGCATATGACTATGCATATATCTTTTTTACCAAGAATTTCATTGACCTGCCAAGTCAAATCTTCATTAACTAAGGTTCAACACCCCCTTATGTAAAATCCCATGCGGAAACAATCTCACAAACTAACCACAGTTCAACCCTTAATCAATCCTTTCATCATCGGGACTTAATAACCTTCATAAACCTTCATTAAAATTTATACCCACACATATAAACCAAACCCCCACACTTATTATTTGGATATATTCATGGACTTACCCATAAAACCTTTTATGTGCTTATTTCTATCATAAATCTTATATAATAGGAATCCTCTACAACATATGTAAACTTACCTTTTTATCGCATTTCCTTTGCCTTGCACATTACCCGATGCTCCCTTTATCGCTATCATGGGTTTCAAGGGCTCTTAAGAACTTGCCTTTGGAACTCTCGATCTACGGGATGTGATCACATTATCCATTATACCACAACCTTTATATATATTCTCCTTACCATTGATTTCTTGCATCAGGTCCATCGGTTGTCGTAGTTCTCCTTTCACATCAGATATGCGATAACTACAATTGGACTTCAAATAAAATATAGCCGCACCTAAACCTTTTCGGGTCTGCTCACATTGCACATCACAATCGCATATCGCAATGGCTTAGGCCCGAGGTACATCTACCCTAGAATATTGTGATGCGATATAATCGTCGATCACATCGGATATCACACGTCGCACTTTGCACTATCTTCTGGCCCAATATTTATTCACTCACCATTGGAATATTGCATTATGGGGTTTATTGCAATCCTCCACCATTGATCAAAGCATTGATCCAATGGTCAACAATGATATCGCTCATCGCAATCGCAATCGCTTAAGGTCAGGGTTCATTACTCCTTTGATATGTTGCGATGCAATTTCAATTAACGAATCTCCACCAATCATTTCATGGCTCCATCTTATGCGACTTAATCTAGGCCGCTTGTCACGAACCAATCATCCGTTGATTGTCTAGATCCAACAACTACTGTGCATCAACTTTTCACTTCTTGTTCTTCTCTTTACTTAGGTTTTTACGCCATTCTTCAATGTTTTTCTTTGGTTTTCATGTTTCTTCGGGGTTTTTCATCCTTCATTGTTCTACTGCGCAATTCCTTCTAAGCTTAAGTCTGCGTGTTCTTTAATTACTGTCCCTCCAATGCTTTCACTTTGATCCTTCTATCGGTTCAGTGATCCATTATGAACCTCTATATTTTTCTTCTCCTATGTATATTCTGCCGAACTCCACCTGCAATCTCTGTTACACAGAATACTCTGATTCACTCATAATTTATCAATTAGTGCTCAAAACACACATTTATACAATTTTGGAATTAAATCTTTGTATATGCATATATAAACAAATGATTACATATTAAGACTTCTTGTCTCTCTGGCCTGATTTTCAATGTCAATGGCCTTTGTTTCACAATTCTGTACGTAGGCTTATAGTCCCACTCTAACAAGCTTCATTATTTAACCTGTCTAACCTCTGTCTATGCCTTTTAGGATTACATTTATACAAAAGGATTCTACAACAAATTCTTGGTTTAGATCCATAAACCTCTCAACAAAATCTTAAAATTTCTTCTTTATCCCTAAGGATCCTCTCTAATCCACAAAATCATGAACTAACTCCTAATCTAAGATTTACAGTTAATTCGCAAATATCTCAATCTCTCAACTATCCTAAATCTCTCATATTCACCTACATTCAAGAATATTTACAAATATGCCTCACAATATTTAATTAAATCCCTATTCTCATTAAAATCACTCAAAATCCTAGATAATTACATTAATTCAATACTTAGGAAGTCAACTTCCTTAAAACACAAGACCCCCTGTGTCTACTAAAATACAATGATTTTTCTTGAGCTGAATGCTCTTGCATCAGACTCCCAAGGTAAGAAAATTTATGTCCTCCTGGTCATAAGTCTAGATAATTGATTCCTCCTGGATCCCATACTTTATTTTGTAATTTGTCTTTGCTTGTCAACTGTTCTATTGTTGTTGTTGTATGCTTGTGTTCTTCATGTCTCTATACCTTATGTTGTAATGTTCCACTTGCCATGCTTTCATAGTCTGTTGTTGTCTTCCTCTTGTTGTCGCTACTTTCCTTTCTTGTTGTTGTCTTCTTCTGAGCCACTTTCATCATTAACCTTCTTATCAACTCAATTTCTTTGTCCAGTATATCCTCTGTCAGTTAATTGTCTTCAAATCTTAATTGTTGAATTTTCATTACTACTGTCACCCTTGCATCCTTACTCTTGTTCACTATTGTCTTGCACTTTTTCAATTGCTGCCATATTGTCTTTCAAGACAATTTTCTGGTTCTTCTTTCTACACCTGTCAACTTCTTCCTGGCTGTCATTTCTGACAATTTCTTTGTCATCCTTCATCAACAATTTATCCTGAACGTTTATCCTCTACTTTTCTAACTTTCTTCTTTGAAGGTCTAACTCTCTATATAACTCAATGATTTTACTTGGAGTAAAATTTGGAATTTTTACACAATCTCCCATTTCTTCATTTGCTATTGAGCCATCATTAGATGGTCCTTCTTCCTCTGCTAAATCTTATTTAACATCCTTCAGTAGATGTTCTTTTTCTTCTTCTTTCATTTGGCTGTCCATCTATGCCAAATATGTTCTAGTTTTTGCAACAAAATCTGCAATCATAACACAATTATCAAAATAAAAAATATAAGGCCCTTGTACTTCTTCTTCCTCTATAAACCTTTTAGTATGTTTCTCTAATCTTTCTTTTAACTCATCTATCAGCACATCAATATGTTGATTCAAACTCAAAGAATTCTTAAGACTGTCAGCAAGTCTCTTTTCCACACCATCTGTTTTAATGATGCCTCTTTGCACTTGTCCACTGTAGTGAACTATTTCTTTTCTAGTCTCCTTGTCATACTCTGCTTCAAAACTTTCATCTTCAGGAAGGTATTCTTTAATGTTTTTGACAGCTTTAGAAGACTGCCTATCTTCTTCCAAACCTACAACCATACACAGATTATCAGTTTTAAAATTGCAAGACCTTATGGTCTCATTCGATGCTTCAGTCATCAAGTCTTTTGGCTTCTCTGAATCATTTATATGATTCAACTCCTCTGTCTCTTCATCACTTTCAAAAAGTAATCGTCCATGTTCTGGTTCACATACCAAAATTTCAACACCTTCTCCAGCATTTCACTTTTGTTGTAGCTCAACTCTTTCGAGCTTCTCTATCTCCAATTTGACATCTATAATCTGTTCAAGTTCCCTCGACACCTTTATTAACTGCACATTTTCTTTCTGATTCCTTTTCTCTTGTAGCCTCTGCCACTTCACTTTCTTTCTCATGACATAACCATATTTTTGGTCCATCTCATTTCTCTGCAACATTTCCATTAATACTTCAAGCTGAAATGCTATCTCAACCTTTTCTCTATCATATTCTTCATCACTCATTCCCATGCCATTTTCCTTGGCATCTTTCTTCTTTTGTCCTCCACTATGATCTCTTTCAGAACCTCTATTATGAATGTCACTAGTCATCATCCTTTCCATCTCTATGAGTTCCTTTCACTTCACTATGACTTGTGCAAGCCTCTGCGACAGCAAGTCCTCCCTGTTGCCACTTACCTCACCAAGCTGTCCTCTGTACTTGGTATTTGGCAAGCCCTATGGTTCTCTATCTCCGGAACCTCCTTTGAGCACTTCTCTATGCTCCTTCTAGGCTTCAACTCATCTGCACCTTCTAAGAACACAATTGTCCTCTTTATCCAACCTCTATTAGAATTCCTCAAGGTTCTACCACATTTTGCTTTCATTCAGAAACTCTTACCAACTTCTTTTATCCCTAGCAATTATACCCACATCCTTTGTGGAATTGCCTTTGTGAGTTGCAACAATACCTCTGCAGTAACAAGTCTCCTCCTTGCTACATATGCCTCACTAAGCTTCTCTCCTCTGAGCTCTGTTAGCATTTCTCTAGTTCTTTCCTCTAACCTCTTGTTAACTAAGAATTCTACCCAGCACTTCTTTTGTTGGAATTTTTATCTGTAAGATAACTCTATCCACAATCACAACGGTGGAGCTGCCTCAACAACTTCTACCCAACCGTAGTTGGAAGTTGTTCTCAGTTTCTCTTGAACACTCCTTGCTCTAGGTTGCTGCAATGTTCTCACCTTCTTAGGTTGTTACCTGTGCATCAATATGAAGACCACAACTTTCCAATCTTCAAATCAAATTAGAGTAAAAACATATCGTCTCAACTTCAAGATCTTTGTCTAATCTTGTCCCCCCATTCACCTGCACTTTGAATGGATTGTTCTTTTCTCCAGCCTTTAGTTGTATCTTCAAACTCTGCTACTTCAAGAACTTGCAAAAGTCCCTCTTACAGTTTAACTACTGTAATCCTGCTCTAAAATTTCACTCATTGAATTTCTGCTAATCAATAGACAAATTTTCATACCTCAACTGTCTTCAAGATCTCACCACTCCTGCAAATTTGTTTTAGCAGATCTTCATGCTTCCACTGCACAAATTTTCAATATTCAGCTACTATCAATCAAATTTAGAATTTGGTTCTTTCTTTCAATCTCGTAGCTTTATCTTTGCAAAGATCTAACTGTCAGTAACAATTACTCCTTCGCTGAGTATTCTTTCACTGGTTCGTTCTTGCCCTGAGTTCTTCAAAAACATTTACATGTTCCTGCTCTTATACCAAAATTAACACAGGAAAGACCTACGATCACCCACAGTATGCATACGACTATGCATATATCTTTTTGCCCAGGAATTTCATTAACCTGCTGGGTCAAATCTTCATTAACTAAGGTTCAACGCCCCCTTATGTAAAATCCCATGCGGAAACAATTTCATAAACTAACCACGGTTCAACCCTTAATCAATCATTCCATCATCGAGACTTAATCACCTTCATAAACCTTCATTAAACTTTATGCCCGCACATATAAACCAAACCCCCACACTTATTCTTTGGTTATATTCATGGACTTACGCATAAAACCTTTTATGCACTTATTTCTATCGTAAATCTTATATAATAGAAATACTCCACAACATACGTAAATTTACCTTTTTATCACATTTCCTCTGCTTTGCAGATTACCCTATGCTCCCTTTATCACTATCGCGGGTTTCAAGGGCTCTTAAGAGCTTGCCTTCGGAACTCTCGATATGCAGGATGCGATCACACTATCCATCATACCACATCCTTTATATATATTCTCCTTACCATTGATTTCTTACATCAAGTCCATCGGCTGTCGCAATTCTCCTTTTGCATCCGATATGCGATAACTACAACTGGACTTCAAATAAAATACAATCATGCCTAAACCTTTTTAGGTCCGCTTACATCGCACATCGTAATCGCATATCGCAATGGCTTAGGGCCGAGGTACATCTACCCTAGAATATTATGATGCGATATAATCGTTGGTCACATCGGATATCGCACATCGCACTTTGCACTATCTTGTGTCCCAATATTTGTTCACTCACCATTGGAATATTGTGATGCGGGGTTTATCACGATCCTCCAACATTGATCAAAGTACTGATCCAACGGTCAGCAATGATATTTCTCATCACAATCGCAATCGCTTAAGGTCGGGGTTCATTACTCATATGATATGTTACGATGCAATTTCAATTAACGAATCTCCATCATTCATTTCGTGGCTCCGTCTTATGTGACTTAATCTAGGCTGCTTGTCACGAACCAATCTCATTCATTGATCGTCTAGATCCAATAGCTACTATGCATCAACTCTTCACTTCTTGTTCTTCTCTTTACTTAGGTTTTTACGCCATTCTTCAATGTTTTTCTGTGGTTTTCGGGTTTCGTTGGGGTTTCTTGTCCTTCGCTGTTCTACTACACAATTCCTCCTGAGCTTAAGTCTACGTGTTCTTTAATTACTGTCCCTCCAGAGCTTTCACTTTGATCCTTCAATCAGTTCAACGATCCATTATGAACCTCTATATTATTCTTCTCCTCTGTATATTCTGTCGAACTCCACCTCCAACCTCTGTTACACAGAATACTCTGATTCACTCATAATTTATCAGTCAATGCTCAAAACGCACATTTATACAGTTTTGGAATTAAATCTTTGTATATGCATATATAAACAAATGATTACATATTAAGACTTTCTATCTCTCTGGCCTGATTTTCAATGTCAGTGGCCTCTGTTTCACAATTTTGCCCATAGGCTTACAGTCACATTCTAACTAGCTTCATTATTTAACCTGTCTAACCTCTGTTTATGCCTTTTAGGCTTACATTTATACTAAAGGATTCTATAACCAATTCTTGGTTTAGATCCATAAATCTCTCAACAAAATCCTAAAATATCTTCTTTATCCCTAAGAATCCTCTCTAATCCACAAAATCATGAACTACCTCCTAATCTAAGATTTACAATTAATTATCAAATATTTCAATCTCTCAACTATCCTAAATCTCTCATATTCTCCTACATTTGAGAATAATTAAAAATATGTCTCACAATATTTAATTAAATCCCTATTCTCATTAAAATTAGTGAAAAGCCTAAATAATTACATTAATTCAATACTTAGGAAACCAACTTCCTTAAAACACAAGACCCCCTATGTCTACTAAAATACAATGATTTTTCTTGAGCTGAATGCTCTTGGATCAACGGCTCACAATTTCCAAGGCCCTTAGCAAAGACATTAGTGTGCATGATATAGGAATTTCTAGAGAGGTTGCCCAGAAATTCAAAATCTATTTCGTCATGTTTGGGGCCTTAAGAAGATAGCTGCAAGGGGGCATATACCAGCAACATTTTAGCGCAACATAGGACAAGACATAGTTATGCCTTTTAGAGTATAATAGGGTGGAGCAGGGCAGAGTGACAAGAAAACATACATAATAGGCAGTGACTGTGCCCGCAGAGTTCCCAGGTACCAATTTGATTTGCACACCAATATTGGCAAACAGATGCTCCTCCTTAGATTGAAACCCACAACCTGTGGTCAAAAGGAAGGATTAAAATGTCTAAGAAGTGTACATGAAAATGAAATAGTTGCAAAGCACGTTGGCATGAAAATCATATTTACAAAACATTACCTGAAGTTCGATCTAGAGTCAACTGCAAATGTTGGCCATTGTTAAGGATTTTAGCATGATCATTGCCCCATCTAATGTTGATATCATTGTAGAAATTTGCGAAGAAAGTTAGAAGAAGTCTGGATGAGATTAACAATAAAAGAAAGAGGAGGAGCATGCCCATTCCCATTGAATTAAAAGATATAGTTGCAAGGATAGAGTAATGCAAGGAGGAGATGAATGGAAAGGAACAGAAAAGCCCGAGACGCGTGCGCGAAAATAGAATAGTGGATTGAATGAGTGAAAAAACAAGCAGTAGGCTAAAATTGTTGTGGGAGAGCGTATCAGAGAGAGAGCGGAGACTCAAACACACAACACACAGACAGAACTTAGAACTCACAACTTGGCTTCATTTGCTGATTAAACTGGTATTTATACATGAAAGAGAAAGCTCTGGAGATTGATTGGGGCAGTGGCTTCTTCAGGAAGCTTACCCCTTTGTCAATGGATTCTAGAGCCTGCATTTAAAACCTCTGTTGAATGTTGGTGGAGGGTAGTTGGAATTAGTTCTAGTTCCTTCCAACACTCCCCCTTAATTCCAACTATATAACAAACATACTCTTAACTGAAATGCCTACTGGTCTAAGTCTCAGCTAGGCTTACAACATAATTTGGATTTTTTGCAATGCACAACTTACTTCTACACATTTCAAATTTAGCCTTTCCAAGAGGCTTGGTGAATATGTCAACCACATTTTCATTTGTATTACAATATGATAAGTCAATTTCTTTTGTTTGCAATTTTTCTCTTACAAAACGATGTTGTGTGTCAATGTGTTTTGTCCTTGCATGATATATAGGATTGTTTGTCAATTTGATAGTGCTTTGATTGTCACATCTGATTATTGTAGGTGCTTGTTGTGTTTCTCCAACATCTTCAAGTATCCTCCTAAGCCATATTGCTTCATAGGTAGCACTGCATAATGATTTATACTCAGCTTCAGTGGATGACAATGAAACAGTTGGTTGTTTCTTACTACTCCATGATATTGATCCTGAACCAATATTGAACACGTATCTAGTAGTAGATTTCCTATCATGTAGTTTTCCAGCCCAGTCAAAATCAGAATAACCTGCCAATTCAACATCAAATTCATCAGTATACATAATACCAAAATTAAGTGTTTCTTTCAAATATCGAAGGACTTTCTTTGCTGCTTTCCAGTGGCTTTCACAAGGGTTAGCCATGAACTGACTAAGTATGCTGACAGAATATGCTATATTTGGCCTGGTAGTGGTGAGATAGTTCAAACTTCCCACTAGTTGACAGTACATAGTTCCATTCACCTCTTTGGTTCCATCATCACTGCACAATTTGACATTCTATTCTAAAGGAGTAGATGTTGCCTTACATTCAATCATATTGAATCTTTTAAGGATTTCCCTTGTATATTTGCTTTGTGTGATTAGTGTCTTACCAGATTCCCTCCAAACTTCAAGACCTAAACAATAATGCAATTCACCAAGATCCTTCATCTCAAATACATGTGACAACTAATTTTTAATTTCTTCAATCAACTTGCATGCATTTCCTGTTATGACAAGATCATCAACATATACAGATATTAAAGCAACGTTATTGCCTTCATCTTCCTTGATGAACAAGTTAGGATCATTTTTGCTTCTCATAAAACCTTTCTCATAAAAGAAAGAATCAATTTTCACATACCATGATCTTGGTGCTCGTTTCAAGCCATATAAAGCTTTCTTTAACTTGCAAACCAGATGCTCCTATCCTTGTTTTACAAACCCTTCAGGCTGAACTAAATAAACTTCTTCTTTTAACTCACCATTCAAAAATGCGGATTTGACCTCTAACTGATGCATTTTCCAATTATATTTTGTAGCTAATGCAATCATGATTCTAATTGTGTTCAATTTAGCTACAAGTGCAAAAGTATCTTCATAATCAATTCCCTCCTTTTGTGAATATCATTTTGCAACCAATCTAGCTTTATGTTTATCAATACTTCCATCAACATTAAATTTAGATTTATAAAGCCATTTGCATCCTATGGGAACTTTGTTTTTAGGCAATTCTGTTAATTCCCATGTGTCATTCTTCATTATAGAGTTATGTTCTTCATTCATTGCATCTCTCCATTCTTCATATTCTTTAGCTTCATCATAGCTTGAAGGTTCTACAACATTCATAACATGAGACATTAATGCATAATCTTTATATTTTACAGGTACTTGACTTTGACGTGATGAGCTTCTTGGAGTTTTACTACTTTCATCTTTCTTTCAGCTTTGAAGAGTCTCCTCTCCTCTCCTTGGAGTGTCATGGCTGCTTGATGCTACTTGCTCTTTAACTTGTACCTATTCCTGTGCTTGTTCCTGTTCTTGTTCAACACTTGTATCTAATTTGACATAATCATCAATATCATGCCCTACACTAGTATTATTTATTTTATCACCTTCATTTGCATTCTCATGAAATACCACATCTCTACTTGCAAGAAGTCTATGAGTATTGGGACCAAACAACTTGTATGCTTTCTCATTATCACAATAACCAATAAATATGCATTTAATTGACTTTGCATCAAGTTTTCTTCTTTCATCTTTTGGAATATGAGCAAATGCATTGCAACCAAAAACCCTTAAATGACTCACTTTTGGTTTGTACCCATCAAATGCTTCAAAAGGTGTTTTAAGCTCTAAACTTTTGGTTGGACTCATATTTTTCAAATAAACAGTAGTGTGAATGGCTTCAGCGCAAAAAACATTAGAGATATTTTTACCTTGAAGCATACTACGTGCACATTCAACTAGTGTTCTGTTTTTCCTCTCAGCAACTCCATTTTGCTGAGGTGTATGTGGCATTGTAAATTGTTGCAGAATCCCATTGCTTTTACAATATTGATTAAATTCTCTTGATTTGAATTCTCCCCCCCGATCAGATCTCGAAATTTTGATGTAATTACCAGTTTGTTTTTCTACCATACTCTTAAATTCTTTAAAATACTCATAAACATCACTCATTTTTCTTATGAAATAAACCCATGTATACCTAGATCTATCATCCAAAAAAATAAGAAAATACTGTGCTCCACCAATAGATCTAGTTTGCATAGGGCCACATACATCAGTATGAATTAATTCAAGTATTTCCCTTTGCCTTTTTTCTTTATGTATAGGAAATTCCTCCCTATGTTATTTGCCTAGTACACATGCTTCACATTCAACATGATCATTCTTCAACACAGGAAGACCTTCAACCATTGTGTTATTTTAAAGTAGCATTAAATCTTTGTGATTTAGATGTTCATACCTTTGATGCCATAAATCTATTGTTGATATTATTGTAGATGCCAACGCTTGATGACTTTTCCTGGTCACATCCAGCTTATACAAGCCTCCAACTCTGGTTCCTATGGCAATAACCTTGTACTTATCTTGAATGTCTTTCACTACACACTGTGATTTAACAAATTCCACCTTCAAATCTTGGTCAGCGATAGTAGAAACAGAAATTAAATTCTTCTTGATACGAGGAACATATATCACATTATGGATTTGTCACTCTTGTCCATTAGGGAAATTCACTCTTATTACTCCATAACCTTGAACTTTAAGTGATTTGTTATCTCCTAAACAAACATATGTTCCATCAATGTTTTCATAATATTCATCCAACCACTCCTTATTACAAGACATATGGAGTGATGCACCAGAATCAATGAACCAAGCATTCGCATCATCATTTTCCACAGAGAATGCAGCATTAGAAACAAACAATTTAGGATTTTTAAATCCATCATTGATTGAGGTATCTTTGTCCACTAAATTTCCATTATGCCTTCTGTTTCTTTGCCTAGACTTATTATATTTCCTTTTATAACAATCTTTAGAATGATGCCGAGGTTTGCCACAATAATAACACTCATCATTTCTTTTACCATGGATTGGAAATTTAGACTGTGTCATACCTTTTTGTTTTGCTTGAAACTTGCATCCTTTGTTCTTCTCCCATGGCTTGCCTTTGTATGGATATTTGCCCTTGGCTACCAATGCCAAATCTGAACTACTAGAGCCTAAATTAAAGCTCTTCATCCTCTCCTCCTCTTGTAGAATAATTGTTGTCAATTCATCAAATGTAGGGGGTTTCTCTCTAGCTGAAAGACTTAAAACAAAAATTTGATAATCTTGCACTAAGCCATTTAATGTGATGGTGATTAAGTCAGTACTAGACACCGTTTCACCAATATCTCCTAACTTATCACTTAAATCTTTGACACGAGATATGAAATTGCTTAGATTTTCATTTGCTTCCATTTTTAGAGATAAAAGCTTAGTCTTCAAAAACAAGATCCGGTTTGTATTTGTTGTTTCATACAAACCCTTTAACGTATCCCATGTTTCTTTTGATGTCTACCGTTTCACCAATATCTCCTAACTTATCACTTAAATCTTTGACACGAGATATGAAATTGCTTAGATTTTCATTTGCTTCCATTTTTAGAGATAAAAGCTTAGTCTTCAAAAACAAGATCCGGTTTGTATTTGTTGTTTCATACAAACCCTTTAACGTATCCCATGTTTCTTTTGATGTCTTGCAATCTCTGATGTGAGGAATAATGTTGTCATTTACGGACATACGCAACAACATCTTTGCTTTTGTTTCTCTTCTCTCCCAATCTGGAATAGAACCTGCAATAGTGGGTTTGGGCTCATCCCCACTCACAATGGACCACAAATTGTAACCTTCTAAAATAGTTCGTAACTTGAATTTCCAATTCACATAATTTCCTCCATCAAGTTTGGTGGATTCATTCAAATAAGTATCAGGCAACAAATTTTCCATGATGAAAAACTTTCTCCAATCACCAAAATGCAATTTTTTATTTTTATTTTTTTTAATGGACAAATCAAAACTTCTATTGGTTTGAAATACAACAAGGAGCAATATAATAGTATGAATGCTAAAACAGCGTCATGGAACATTAACGAACAGACAACTGATAACACTGTAATACCAAACCACTGTCATCAGGAGATACATCCATTAACAAACTAATGCTCCACTTTAATTATTGCCGAAGACAGTGAGAGTTCATGAGACAGGTTATAACCTTACCGCTGCCACTTGTATAAAAAACCTCTTAAGTGCCTAAACGGACAAACTCCGGGCTTAACTATGTAAAAAGCTTCAAATAGTAGTCAAAAAATTAGATTGTTCCACATACGATTGAATTTGAATGGAAGAATGTCAAAAGTTTGGTGCTGCTATAGATTACCCTTTGAATCCAATTTCTCATATATCAGCGGCCAAGAATGACTGACACCAACTTCGGGATTTCAACACTATTTACAAAACCCTGACAATACTAAGCGTTGACCATGAAATTGAAGAAAATACCATTACGGTATGAAACTGTAACCTCATTCACTGAACTCACAAAACTACTCGAAACAACTAGTCCAGTGCACAGCAAACATGGTAAAAAACCCGTTTGTTTTACCAAAGTCGAATAAACATAATAAAAACGCTTATGATTTTGGCAAACAACACAAGATCTTTAGGCAAACACACAACCTCCAAATCTTAACTTCAACACAACGCACCTCATCAAACCTCAACGCCTAGACAGGCAGTGACAAATCCACGACACTGCTCTACGCACACCAGACCAAAAAACACAACAAATCTCCACCAACACGCCGCTACCGGTCTGCTACACAGCGATTTCTCAAACTCTCAATGCTCGACTCGCACGCACAGCGGGCTCTCACACTCAGCCCTCAACCTCACTCCGATACCATATCAGATTGAGAGGGGAGACTCAAACACAGAACACACAGACAGAACTTAGAACTCACTTGACTTTATTCGCTGATTAAACTGGTACTTATACATGAAAGAGAAAGTTTTAGGAATTGATTGAGGTGGTGGCTTCTTCAAAAAACTTACCATTTTGTCAATAGATTTTAAAGCCCTCATTTAAAAACCTCTATGAAATGTTGGTGGCGAAAACCTCTATTAAATGTTGATGGCGATGATGGCGATGGCGAGTAGTTGGAATTAATTCTAATGAATGTTGATGGCGATGATGGCGATGGCGAGTAGTTGGAATTAATTCTAATCCCTTCCAAGAGAGCGATGTGCTCGGAATGGTGGCTGTTTGGCGTTATATATATATATCACATGAATGGCAAGAGGCAGCGTAAATGAGCGCAGGGAATCTGTCATCTCATACGCTTGGAGGTGGAAAGATGGAGGAAACTTCAAACACAAGAGCGAGAGGGTATACGCGGCGGCCAGCCTAACATAATGAATGATCGAAGGGCACCGTGGCAGCCAAAGTTGTAAGAGTGAGTTCCAACTTTAGTGGATTGCTTTCACTTGCGCGTGGGCCATATTCGAAAGTGACGTACTTACATGGACTTACATGCGGAGAAGAAAGTAATGGAGTTGGAGTCCATTAAGATCTCCGGCTGGCTCCAACATCCAACTGGCATTTCAACCAGGTAACCGCTTTTACTGGATTTGATGATGTAGAATCGATTCTACTTTCTCCACTGAACGCACTTTACATCAAATTGATTTTGACATGTTTTTCAGACTTTCGCCATCCGAAAAGCCATGTTTTGTACCAACTGCATTACATCTAAAAACCACAAACCTAAGTTTCCATTAAATATATTCAAAATTAAAAGCTTCCAAGTCGAGCCAGCGAGCTACGTAGTGGGTGCAGCGGGTGTGGCTTCGTTTTCATATGATGCGAAAACATGATCTTCGGTTTTAACTTTGCTTGACGTAAATGAGGTTGGAAATTTTAAGTTTAATTTTTAATAATTATCCAGAAAAAGTAGTTTATTATTGGTTAAGAAATTAAATAAAATTATTATTTTTTGGGAGTAAATTAGGAAGAATGTAAAATTGACAATTTATTTAAAATAAGAATTGTA